>JAECUM010002104.1:0-136125 GCA_016617855.1 Megalonaias nervosa
AAGCCTATTAGGCATAGCTCAAGAAGTAAGCCTTTTAGGCATAACTTTGGAAGTAAGCCTATTAGGCATAGCTCTAGAAGTAAGCCTATTAGGCATAGTTCTGGAAGTAAGCTTATTAGGCATAGCTCTGGAAGTAAGCCTATTAGGCATAATCTGGAAGTAAGCCTATTAGGCATAGCTCTAGAAGTAAGCCTATTAAGCATAGCTCTGGAAGTAAGCCTATTAGGCATAGCTCAAGAAGTAAGCCTTTTAGGCATAACTTTGGAAGTAAGCCTATTACGCACAGCTCTAGAAGTAAGCCTATTCGACATAACTCTGGAAGTAAGCCTATTACACACAGCTCTAGAAGTAAGCCTGTTAGGCATAGCTTTAGAAGTAAGCCTATTAGACAAAGCTCTGGAAGTAAGCCTATTAGGCATAGCCCTAGAGCCCATTAAACAGAGCTCCAGACTTAATCTTGGCTATAATCAATGTATATTTAAAAATTATTAATGCTTTTGTCAGCTATCACTTAAATTAGTCTGTCTTAGCCATTAGGTTATTATCTCTTCCTTCTTGATTCAAGACATCTATACAAAGCAGCCACTGGATTTTATTAATTTTATAATTCTGTTTGCCTTTACTTAAATTGTCACATAGCAAGAATCAAAATTTATCCACAAGACTTATCATTCTTATATCTTGTGATTGAAGTAAATTTCATTTTTCACATCCCCTGACATCATTTCAACTATATGATTGTTGGTTCTTTCACATGACTTGGAAATGTGACATTATTTGCTCATACAGTTCATATAAAAATCAAGTATACAATCTATACTAACTTTTACAATTCAACCGTTATTTCAGATGTCAATGAATGTCAGCTGGGATTGTCCCAGTGTGCCAGTGGAGCCACATGTTTGAATACAGTTGGCAGTTACAATTGTGTTTGCCCTGCTGGTTTCACTGGGAAGCTGTGTAACGCAGGTATTTATTATGTTACTTGTAAAGTAATTGTAATGTAAAATAAATGTATCAGATGAAAATGTTATCAGTTCTCATGACATGCATGCATAAATATTTTATTGCTGTAACTTTTTTCAGACCAGTTTTCATGCGCTCTGAATACCTAAAAATAATTTTTTGTACTGCCTTAATTTTTCTACAGCAGTGTTTTTTTCTTTTAAAATATTGATTAATTTCAGGTACACTATGATTAATATTTGAACCAAAAACTATTTGCACACCAAAAACTATTTGCACACCAAAAACAATTTTTTTAATCATGGATCCTTAAATTTCACAGTTGTAACAGAATATTTTGATAGATTTAATAGACACATGAATTTGCTGTTGGTAATATGTAATCACTCATTAAATAATAATAATAATGATAATGATAATAATAATAATACTTTTTCAAGCCCACCATAGGTCTCATTTGTTGGTAGCAGCAAACCATAAGTTTATACCTGTGATTTACTATGGGTTTCAGTTTTTAGTTGACAAAACATATTTACACAGTATTCCTGTCACTGATTATAATATTTACACATAGATACAATGGTAAATCCACTTACTCAGTTTGGCAAAAACATTCTGTTTGTTTTTCTTCATAGAGATGTCCTTTTGTATTTCCATTCCAATTTCTGACTACTGGCATTGGATATTGCATTGATTGCTGTCTTACATCAGCCTGATCAAGTTGTGGTGCAAAAATCAGCACCCACACTCCATGCTTGACACTGGCAGTACCTGTGAAATTTCCAGCAAATGAATCACATTCGGGTACTGTCCTTTCATTGAAACTGGTATTGTCAGTAATTTAGTTCATCATAATTCTCTTGTTCTACATAGTGTACCTGAGAATCACCGAGCCATTACTTTGTAGGCACTGATGACTACATCACTTGAAAAGTTCAATAGTGATCAGTATGGCCATGTAATCATCACCAAATTGTAGTATGTCATTAACATTTTCATGAAAAGTGTTTGGCATGAAAATGAATTTATTTAAAACTCTTTTGGTCTGGGCATTTATCTTTTACATTTGCATGCATCATCCATCAACATTGTACTGCTCTGATTGACAGATCATTGTCATGTGATGAACACTTAAGTTCCATTGCTATGAAGTGACCACTGTCGCATGTGGCTGTAAGACACTAATTGTAAAAGGGCCCAAAATGGGGTATATTTCCAGTGATGTTAAAGAATCCATCAGGATGTTGCTGTATGGTGGTGTATGGCAAATTTCTTGTCCGCATGCACTGGTTGTCATTATTGTGATGCTTATACTTTCGCGATTAGTGCTCTCTCAAGGACTAATACTCATCATTTTCTTATATAAGCCCTCTAATTAGGACTGGTACTTTGAAATTTACCACAATTTGGTCACTAAAGGATTATGATACCCTTTTCTACCTCATTTAACCAGCTGATTGTGAGCAGTATAGCCTTCAAGCAGTTGAGCAGTGATTAACTTGGTCAGCTACAACTTTGTTGATTGTCCCACAAAGACGCAATGTGTACATTAGACCTAGTCACTGCTGAATTAAGTTTATATAATCACAACTTTATTGGTTGTTTGACAAAGAAAGAATCTATAAACTTAACGTAGTGACCTTTGGATTTGCTTTGTTAAGGTATTTATTTGACAGTGTAATGGACAAACAAATTAAGCACAGTTTGATACAATGACATTTTGGAATATCCCATAACCAATGTCCAGTTTCTCAAAGCATATGTCATTCAAAACCTTTGAACTGCCAGACATCTTCAGCAAATATGGAAATTTAAAGAAGTCTAATACATACATGCATACATACATAAGGGGCTCTGACATTTGATTATCTGATGATTGATCAGTCTTTTGACTACTAGAATGATTGAAGGATAGCATTATGGAAGCCAGTCATTGTTACAGTGTTCTCATTCAGCTTTGTGGCTTTTGCTAATCAGACTTCACAAAGACAACCTGAAACAGAAGGCATCAATCTTGCAGGCTGTGTCTGATGTGGTACAACTGGTGCAGAAAAGGCATTGGCTATTATGTGATAAAGTTGCTCTAACTATCATATCCTACAGACAAATGGACATATCGACTTTGCTCCTTGCAATGCATCATCTGTCACATGCCTAACTTCATAGCCATTTTCCAGTTTGTCTAAAATTATTGCTGAACAGTAAAAATAATGGCAAATTCATACTTCATGTGACAGATTTTAAATTTGATAAATATTTCACACATAATAATTGCAAAATAACATTTTGAATCTATATAAACTTATACGTTTTGTCATGGTGAGCAAGCATTGCAATGATCAGACGTGGTAATGAGCAAATGTCATGGTGATGAAAACTTTCTGGTGATCAACAGGTAGTGGTTTAAAATTGGATGATCAATTGTCTGGTTGCCCTTACATATGTACACACACACACACACACACACACACACACATTCATGCATTCTGTATGTCTTTTATTCAATACAGTCAGGAATGATATCAATCTGACCTTCATTCACCATGAAATGTTATTGGAAAGGAATTTTTGCTGATTGCCTTTGACCGATTTGTGATAATCTATAAACTATTGTGACGATTATATGTAATTATATTCCATTGTAAATATTGGGAAAAGAATCACAAAGATTTACCAAATAGAATTCATGTTTATTTACACATTTATATGGATCAAAAATGGCACCCTATGAACACATTTTCATACTTTTTACAATCTAAAAATGTTTTGATGTCAGGACCAAGGTAAGTAATACAACAAGCAATAGTTATCATACTATATAATTAACATGCCCCACCTTAATTATTTTGAAAATAAAAAATAATAAACTCATTAAAGAAATGATTTTTTACTACATTAGAAATAATAGGAAATGACTTTTTGGTGTGAATTTTAATTACCAACTGTATGTAATATCATTATAGAAATAGTTGACTGTATCAGCATTTCCAAGAAAATTTACATGACTAATTTCCTCTTCAGCAGATTCATAACCATATGTTTTAATTTTGCATTTTTCTGTCAGACATTGATGAATGTGTATCACTGCCGTGTCGGAATGGAAGTAAATGTATCAACAGCATGGGATCATTCTATTGCAATTGTTCTTCATACTTCACTGGCAGATTTTGTGAGATTGGTAAGAATTATATGATGACAATAATAATAATAATCATCATCATCATGACTTTATTTTAAGAGGGTGACTGAATTAGTTAAAAATGAGAAACTAGTCTACCTTGAGGCCCTCTATTATTTACATATAAGATACAAGCAAATAATGTGTTCACAAACACACATACACACAAGCAAATACACAGTATATAAACAACTATTCACATTAATGTTAAACTGCTGCAGAAATGAGAATGAAGCACAGGAGGTGGGTGGTAAAGCATGTACTTTAATAAGTATGCCATTCTTTATGATTTCATCCATCTAATATGCCTACTGTGAAAGGAAGAGAGCTGATTTAATATCAATTGGAATGTTTTTCCAGACAAGTGCACCTGAAAATTGAAAGCTATTTTGGAATAGCTCCATTTTTGGCTTGGGTACTTTGAAATTTGCCCCTTTGATGATCTTTGATTTGTGGTACTAGTAGATTATCTTTCCTGGAAATGATTTGCAATGAAAGAATGGTATGATATGTAATTAATAGTTTCAGATCCTCAGTGGAGACATATAACAGAGGTTTCAAATTCATCTCACGTGTCACTAATTACACATTTTTACCAAACCTTTGTACGAAACAGATTGGTTAAAATTGCATCATGGGACACAGGAAACTTGAAATTATTCTTGTTCATGCAGCCATCTTATGTGCCATGACACTATTTGTAAACATTGGTTACAGTGTGTTCTGTTGTCTATTTCTTGAGATGCATGATACTTTTTATAATTATTTGTAATTTTAAGAATTGAACATAATTTTTTATGTAGCTGGAAAATCAATTATACACCATCTATGAACAGTCTTCACTTCAGCATGCTGTTCATGCAGTGTGTAATCAATTTTCAAACATCATGACTTTGAATATTCTAGAATATAAAGTTTAGCACTTAATTAGTTGTACATTTATTCTGTTAGTTTTAATTTAAGACCAATATATAATGAAGGGTTTTGTTTTCTGAAAGATAGAAAACTTTTCATACCTGTATTAGCAATAACAATTACCAAAATCATTAGTGGTGATCTAATTTTTCAGATGGTGATTCATTTGAATTAAATATATGGATTTAGGGATTGAAAATTAGGAATCAGTGCTATTTGCTGCAAATTTTTTAAGTTGCTGACATCTACTAGTGTAACATATTTTCAGGGTTTACAGAGTGATTTCAGGGTCAGTTTCTTAACAAAGAAACCTGCAGAAATGCATAACTTGGCAATAAATCATACATTATATATATATATATATATATATATATATATATATATATATATATATATATATATATATTCTTTTCACTTACAGCTGTTGAAACACCCTACCGAATAATCTTTCAAATGCTGAATGTAACATATGTTCCTGCGCTTGGAGATAACACCTCAAGCCTTTTCACAAGCTATGCACAAGATTTTAGCAATGATGTAAGTCTTAGTGGTTAAAATAGCTGATAATTTCAAGTTACTATTATTACATATCTTTCCACACTGATACTTTTCATATGAATGGATCCAATGATGTATGTCATTGTTTTTCCTAAGTCCCAAAATCAAACTAATTTTGCTGTTTTTGTAAAAATGGCATGTTATGATTTCTCATTGGAATAGTTATGGTGCTAGATAAATATAGATTTATGGGTGGATGGATGGATGTATGGGTTGATTAATGGATTAATGAATAGATGGGTGGATACATATATAAAATGATATTGCATGGGTTAATTAATGGATTAATGAATAGATGGGTAGATACACATATAAATTGATATTGCATGGGTTGATTAATGCATAGATGAAAAATGATGGGTGGATACATATATAAATTGATATTGCATGGGTTGATTAATGGATGGATGAATAGATGGGTGGAAACATATATAAATTGATATTGCATGGGTTGATGAATAGATGGGTAGATACACGTATAAGTTGATATTGCATGGGTTGATTAATGGATGGATGTATGTGTTGATTAATGGATGGATGTATGTGTTGATTAATGGATGGATGTATGGGTTGATTATTGGACGGATGAATAGATGGGTGGATACACATATAAATTGATATTGCATGGGTTGATTAATGGATGGATGTATGGGTTGATTAATGGATGGATGGATATACATATAAACTGATATTGCATGGGTTGATTAATGGATGGATGTATGGGTTGATCAATGAATGGATGAATAGATGGATGAATACACATATAAATTGATATTGCATGGGTTGATTAATGGATGGATGAATAGATGGGTTGATTAATGGATGGATGAATAGATGGGTGGATACATATATAAATTGATACTGTATCGGTTGATTAATGGATGGATGTATGGGTTGATTATGGATGGATGTATGGGTTGATTAATGGATGGATGAATATATGGGTGCATACACATATAAATTGATATTGCATGGGTTGATTAATGGATGGATGAATAGATGGGTGGATACACATATAAATTGATATTGCATGGGTTGATTAATGGATGGATGAATAGATGGGTGGATACACATATAAATTGAAATTGCATGGGTTGATTAATGGATGGATGAATAGATGGGTGGATACACATATAAATTGAAATTGCATGGGTTGATTAATGGATGGATGTATGGGTTGATTAATGAATGGATGAATAGATGGATGAATACACATATAAATTGATATTGCATGGGTTGATTAATGGATGGATGAATAGATGGGTTGATTAATGGATGGATGAATAGATGGGTGGATACATATATAAATTGATACTGTGTCGGTTGATTAATGGATGGATGTATGGGTTGATTATGGATGGATGTATGGGTTGATTAATGGATGGATGAATAGATGGGTGGATACACATATAAATTGATATTGCATGGGTTGATTAATGGATGGATGAATAGATGGGTGAATATACATATAAATTGAAATTGCATGGGTTGATTAATGGATGGATGTATGGGTTGATTAATGGATGGATGAATAGATCGGTGGATACACATATAAATTGATACTGCATGGGTTGATTAATGGATGGATGTATGGGTTGATTAATGGATGGATGAATAGATCGGTTCACACACATATAAATTGATATTGCATGGGTTGATTAATGGATGGATGAATAGATGGATGGATATATATATATATATATATATATATATATATATATATATATATATATATATATATATATATTGTATGCATATCAAGACCCAAAATGATTCAGGAGTAATAAAAAATAAAGTACATGTATATTTTTTTTATATAAATGTTCATATACTGCATACCTTTATATATATTGTTCTTTTATCCAGGTAAACATAATACATTGTTATTTTATCCAGGTAAACATAATATATTGTTATTTTATACAGGTAAAGATAATATATTGTTATTTTATCCAGGTAAACATAATATATTGTTATTTTAATCAGGTGAACAAACTGATGGCAGGATTTACAAACATTATTCCTGACTACAAAGAATGTGTTGTGCAAGAATTCCTGTGAGTTTATTTTTGTATCTCTACACCTATTGTGCACAAGCATGGATATCTTTATATGTTTCAATTAATTAAAATTTTGGGTTAGTGAAGAAAAATAGATATGTTTTCATGGTTATGATCCAACTTAACATTGTTTCAAGCAACATCAGTTTTCTTGATGTGTATTTTGCTGTGGCTATTTACATGCAAGTTACGTACAAAGTCAGTTATTATGCGGTTTTTTACGTGTATTTAGCTGATAATTCCTCTGAACCACAGATGTTCAAAAAAATTTTGATATATACAACTGTTTCATTTTTTTTCTTGTTATTGTGCAATAAATATTTTATCCCAGTTTAAGATTCAGATTGTAAAATTGTTTAGTTTTCAGTCAGTTCCAGTTTATGGTAGAAAGCTTACAACTTGCTCATCTCAAAATCTGATCCTATCGTGTTCATCAATTACCTAACAAATGTTGTAATGACTTAAGGTCAAATACTGTTTTTTTTTTATGGAACCAGTAATCATGATAATAAAATTAACCTATTTCATACAAAATATGATTCCAGTCATACTTGGCCTTGTCAATAGTGATACAATTCCAGTCGTAAGTTTGCTATATTCCATCTACCACTTCATAGAAGTGTGAATTTATCCATAATGTAAAGCAGCTTTATTTTATGTGCACTCTTTTGAAAAGAAGAAAATACAGATAGAAGATACACAAACGTATCATGCAGTGACAACATGAGTTTAGGAAAAACTCAAAGTTGGTAAAAAAAATTGATTTAAAATTGAGTTTTAACTTACAGACATCAAAATGGCAGTCAGTACTGAAGAGGCAAATGATGGCAGCAATGTACTTGCTGAATTAGATAATTTCATGTGGAAAATAGTTAGTGGGGATCGTTACTTTTACTTAAACCAAATGGAACTGCTCTGATGACCTAGTGGTTAGAGCATCTGCCTCAAATGCAGCAGGTTGTAGGTTTGAACCCCAGCTGAGTCATACCAGAGACTTATAAAAATGTCTTGATCCCTGGGTGCACTTTTCATTCAGACAAATACTAAATATATTCCTACCACTTTTCTTTAGTGCATGGCCATCCATGTTTACATTGGCACTAGGAGCTAACAAAATCACTAAAGGTGATAAAAGATGATGGCAATTTATGTCCATTTAAAACGACATATTTGGCAATCAAAATATTCAAAAGTTGTTGTTAGTCAGGCAAGTTGCAATGTAAAGACTTTGACAGCTGCTAGTATAACATATTTTTGAGGTTGAAGACACACCCAGGAGAACTTGAAGGTTGAATTAATAACAAAAGGGATACTGTTTATTCAAACACAGTCTGTCATTTAATCAATGAATTATTGATTTCAAAAGTAAATTAAGTCAGGCAATAATTGATTTATTATCAGAAATGCTGGTGGATAATGAGTGAACACCAAGGATAAATGACAGCATCATCTAGAATGGAAAATTCCATAGTGCTAGATATTGATGCATGTTGTGAGTGAACACTAAGGTTAAATAACAGCATCATTTAGAATGGAAAATTCTATAGTGCCAGATATTGAGGCATGTTAATGTTTTCATCAATTCATTGAGCACTTAATAAAATGTTAACAATGATAATGCAGAGATCCAAGGAAAGATGATAGCACAGTGCAATCCACAAAGTTAAGATGCAAAACTATGAAATCAAATAGATATCATAACAGAATAAAATGTGTAAGCCTTATGCATTACAATGCCCACACTAGCAATTTAATAACATAATACCACATGTACATTTATCAAGACTACGGGACACACTAGAACACTTTTTCAGATTAAAAAATTGATAAAAACAAAAAAGGAGAAATACAAATTTTAAAAAATGTTAATGTACCAAGATATCCCATTAAGGTTTTTTTTTAAAATGTATTTCCATTGAGGTCCTGAGAGTTGAAGGATTTAGGGCAGGATACATATACATCAAATAAGAGAAATTATCTATTACAACAAAGTAAGAGATTGCTTTTAATTGCTGTAATAAAACTTAAGATCTGATTTCAGAATGAAACATAAGACAAGAAACCAATTTAAACTAGTAAAATATCACTGACCTAACAGTATTTTTAAAATGTCATATACAGTACAACCATCTTGAGAGACCATCTTCAGCAAGTCCAAAAAATGACCTCAAGACATGAGCTTTCTCATAACAGGAGTGTGCAGAATGGCCAGTTTTAAAGATTAGATTTCAACCCACAGTTACGACTGTTCATGTATTTTATTCTTTATTCATTGTTTTTCCTGAAGTATTACATGTATTCATCTCAAAATAATTTTATGTAGCAATAAAAATACACACCTATCATTAAACATTCATTTATGTTTGTTAACATGTTAATATATCACTAATTGTGACCATAGCATAAATATTGCATTTCTTGCTTTGCCTCCACTTTGTGCTGTTGAGCTCTCACTTATCCTTATTCAGTCCAAATGTCACTGAAATTCAGGTCTATACTCAACTCCATTTTCTTACCTGGCTTTAGAATAATCTGCACTCCGACTGCATCATTGCTACTGAATGTTAAATAAAGGTCATGCTTTTTATGGAAGATTAAATAAGGTCATGCTTTTTATGGAAGATTAAATAAGGTCATGCTTTTTATGGAAGATTAAATAAAGGTCATGCTTTTTATGGAAGATTAAATAAGGTCATCATTGTTATGGAAGATTACAAAATGGTCATCCAGATGATTAAACAAAGGTCATCATTGTTACAGAAGATCAAATAAAGGTCATCATTATTATGGAAGGTTAAGTCAAGGTCATCTTTGTTACAGAAGACAAAATGGTCATCCAGAAGATTAAACAAAGGTCATCATTGCTACAGAAGATTAAATATAGGTCATCATTATTATGGAAGGTTAAATAAAGGCCATCTTTGTTACAGAAGATTAAATAAAGGTCATCATTATTATGGAAGATTAAATAAAGATCATCATTGTTATGTAAGATTAAATAAAGGTCATCATTGTTAAAGAAGATTACAAAATGGTCATCCAGAAGATTAAATAAAGGTCATCATTGTTATAGAAGATTACAAAATGGTCATCCAGAAGATTAAACAAAGGTCATCATTATTACAGAAGATTAAACAAAGGTCAGTTGTGTGGCTTTGCAAAGGAGTGATTTGTAACAGAGTTCAAATACCTATATAGCTGACAATCACTGGTTGCAGTCAGCAGGTAGTCACTTATGACATTGAACTGTTATAATAAAATCAATACTTACACAACAATTTTGGATATAAATGACATGTGGTCACTCATAGCAGAGGTTTAGTAGTTTTTTCAAGTCCTAATTTTTAAGATTATCTTTTTAACAATTCATCGTTTTTTGGCAGGAATGGTCCAGCAAGGATCGGCTGGGATGCCGTTTTTAGGGGAGTTCCTCAAACAAGCCCTGTTAATCTTCTGACAGGGGTCCTGTTTGAGAATTTTCCAAAAATACCATATGGAAATGCTCTAGGAGTTGTCATTGGAAAAATCCTCATCTACTACCAGGACTATATCATTACAAACCTCACACTGACCAAAGATGTCCTGAACCTCACATGGAACACTGATCTGGCAAATCCTGCATCAGCATTATTCAAGCAGAAATCAAATGCATTTTCCAATAGTGTAAGTTTTCACCTTGTAAATAATCCTTCTGGAATGGGTGTTGTAGCAAAACAAGTCTTTTACTACCTGGAATGGGTGTTGTAGCAAAACAAGTCTTTTACTACCTAGAATGGGTGTTGTAGCAAAACTGTAACAAGATAACCGAGTTGGGATTTCGGATTAACAACAAAACACTGTTGATGGTAATACAAATACAATATTTAATGATGTATGATTTAAATAAGAAACGAAATATGATTGATACGTGCGTGTATGGGTCCAAATATTGGACGAATTAACATAATTCGCACAAACCTACTAATGCAACAAATACAGATACAAATATATGATCTTATACGGTACAAGGACAAAAAGAAAGAACGATTCACGGTATATCACAAAATGAAAAGAATGAGTTTTACACAACTGCAAAACAAATGAAGTATTCACTCAAAATAGTGAACTGATATTTTACTCAAATAGTAAAACAAAAGTATTCACTCAAAATAGTGAACTGATATTTTACTCACTCAAAATAGTGAACTGATATTTAACTCAAATAGTAAAACAAATGAAGTATTCACTCAGAATAGTGAACTGATATTTTACTCAAATAGTAAAATGATAATAAGGCAGATATCACAAGATATCTCTTCACTTCCTAAACACTGGGTATAACAAGACCCCGAAAGTAGCCCACGGCTAAAAGATTTGATGTATGGAGCAACACAAACACTCCCTCAACATCACACTTGCTACCAGTCACACTGGCCAATCAAGCAAAGATTATAGGTAGTCACCGACCACCATTCATTCCTAGGTCAGACAAGCAATTAGCGCCCACCACTTTGGTCTGCAACGCCCGATCATCTACTACTTGACCCGTAACACTTCACTCAGCTGCACGGCCGCCGTCCAAACAGCTCCGTTGCCAGCTCCATCATCAGCTTCACAGCCGCTATGGCCAGCACCACAGCCGTCATGGTCAACTTCCATGGTCAGCTCTTTAGCTGGTACCTCGTCAACCCTGACCACCATGGTCAGCTCCACAGCTACCGTCAGCTCTGATCCCCATGGATCAGCTCCACAGCTGCCACGGTCAGTTCTAATCACCATGGTCAGCTCTGATCACCATGGATCAGCTCCCATCAGCTGAAAATACATCCAATACCATGTACTATGCATGACACAGGCATATACGGTAACATGTAATGATGTTATATACGGAAAGTTATAAAAAATACATTATCAGTCCTGCATTACAAAACAATAAACAGGTTCAGAAGTGAACCTGTGAATCATACGATTCCTATAGCACTAAATGTTTCTTAACTAAATGCAACTTTGTAAAGTTCTTGCTAAGTCACAGACTCGAATAGAAAATATTAGCATTATACTACGCAAGTCGAAGCTACAGAAATTATACGAAAATAAACGTGGTAGTACAATAGCTATAACTTACAATACACATAAGAAAAATAAATAACTTACATACCTCTACAGCTGAAGATATGCAAGTCTCTAAGTAGACCGCCGACTGACAAAACGTTCCGTAATGTGTCGATTTGATCTTACTGTGAGGCATTTATACACAGACAATGTAGCTTTACATCGTCTGTGCAATTCATGTATTCGGGTTTTCCCATCGAAAGCACTTCGCGCGTGCAGCATAGGATGAACCGAACTCACTGTTTCGAAGTAATGTAGAATATACATCAATCACCATTGGGTATCGTTGTACACAAGAAACGAAACCCGAGTACATGTAGTTAATAAAGAAATAGGTTTATACCGTTCCGTGACAAAAACAAGTCTTTTATTACCTGGAATGGGTGTTGTAGCAAAACAACTCTTATACTACCTGGATGTGCCATTGAGTGACAGCAAGTATTTTGAAGCATTTAATACTTTGTATTGATGATAGAGTCAGCTGTTTTTAAACTAGCACTTTCTTTCTCTCTGTCTGTCTCTCTCTCTCTCTCTCTCTCTCTCTCTCATCATGAAATAAGATGACTAGGAAGGGAAACCCAAGTCCAAAGTAGACAAGTATGAGTGTTTAGTACAGTGGAATTGCATGTAAACAAAATGCATAATTTTAAAAATATATTATTCACCTTCTATTTTTTTCTTCATATAGGTAAGTCAGCTGATGTCAATGTATCCAACAAAATTCCCAACTTATAAAGCCAGTATGATCAACTCTTTCAGGTAAGTGTAACATACTTGGCTATTCACCTAATTCCCAGGGTTTATACAAACTTGAAAAATCCTTGAGTTTGGAGGGTTGTCTTGAAAATTACTTTTTTTTACCACTTTATGCATGGATAAACATGATAGTATTTTATGCAGTTAAATCCTCCTACTTTCATTATGTATTTTTTAACAACTCTTTGTTCTTAAAAAAAGTAATAGTAAAGAGAAGTAACAAGCTTTGTAAAATTCAACAAATAATTTATTTCCCTACAATGCAAAAGTGAAAAATATAAAAAAATAACTTATTGTATTGCAAATTAAATCCCAAATTATCCTAGAATTTCTAACACAAGTCCTAATGATTAAAGTTTAGAATAAACTTTAGTGTTATTCAAAACTAAATCCAAGACTGTAAGTGTTGATATGCCTGTGATGGCCTGTGTCGTGGTGATGTGCCAACAGTCTTTTGGTTGGATCACAATAATACAATCCAAGAATATATCCTTATTTGAATCTCACTGTAAATTCACGTCTCTATGTCGGATCCATGTCCATACTGTTACGTATAGGCTCATACAAAAGTAACAAAAGAAAAGATTGAAGCCAACAAGCTTTGTAAGTTTTAACAAAATAACTTATTTCCCTAGAAAACAAGATAAAAATATGAAATAGGACTTATGGTTTGTGAATATAATCCAAAAATTAATCCTAGAATTGAAAAATATAAGTCCTATCACTAAACAGTTCTAATTGAATCCAGGTTCGAATCTCAATGAAGTTCCAATATGGAAGGCGATGACGTCAGATGAGGTCATTGTACTGATGGCAACAGTTCCTCGTGAATCACAATTTATAATGTTCTGTTTAGAATTCCAGAATAAATTTCCACTAAATGTCTTTGTCCCAGAATTTTTATAAAGAAAAGCACTTGTGTTGTTTTCCAGAGAATCTAAATTATTAAATCCCAAAAAATAGATGGACTTCAAAACAAACTGGCATCAACATCAAAAACACCTTGAGCTCTAAAGGTGAAGAATACGACTGATAAATCTACTAGAAAATGGCTGCTTTAACCCACGATTTTAGATCACATGGTGGCTCACGTGATGGTGCTACATGATTACTAATTTGAACAATGCATTAAAAAAAAATGCCATTTAGCATGTAGCTTAGAATAGCCCTATCTAAAAATTAGATTCTCATGCTGGAAATAAATAAAAAAGAAAGGCAGTTTACAACTTAGCTAACACATGGGCCGAATATGACCTTGGTAATGACCAATCATTTTCATTCATTGTTTACAAAATCTCTCAACCAAGGTGAGCTAAAAATAGTAATAAGGCAACACTTTTGTTCTAATCAGGTCAAGACTGAATTTTCTGAAAATAGTCAAATCCCGTGAAAATTATCATTACAATAAAATGTAATGAAACAGAAAGGAAAACAGAATTTTAAAACTAATACACAAGTAATTAAATTACATATACGTAACACTTCCCCCCATAAAGAAAAAGAAAGATTTATGTAATAAAGCTTTCTTTTTACCATATGTAAATGTTACACAAGGTAAAACAAAATTACATAAGAAAATCCTTATGAATTATACAAAGTGTACATGAAGTAATATTTCTATACACGGGAAAGTGCATCTGCAATCAAATTATCTTTTCCCTTGATGTGCCTGATGTCAAGATTATATTCTTGTAAAAACAAACTCCACCTTAATTATCTTTGATTTTTATTTTTCAACTTGTCGATGAAAGTAAGGGGGTTGTGATCACTAAACACAAGATCCGGAGAAGGGGCTGAACTAATGTAAACTTCAAAATGCTGTAATGCCAGTATTAAAGCCAAACATTCCTTCTCGATTGTTGAGTAATTTCTTTGGTACTTATTTAATTTCTTAGAGAAATAGCACACTGGATGATCAACATCATTTCTGTCTTCTTGAATCAATACTGCTCCAAACCCAACATCACTCGCATCAACAGATAATTTTAAAGATTGATTGAAATTTGGAGCTGTAAGAACTGGTGCACCTTCAAGTATGGCTTTTTACTGACAGGCACAGGGAAATCAGAGATAGCCTTGACCTTTGCATCTATAGGTTTAACTTGACCATGTCCCACAGTATGTCCTAGAAAAGTTACACAAGCATGGCAAAACTCACTTTTAGATAAATTGATTGTCAAATTTGCATCAGTGAGTCTGACAAAGAAATTCCAAATCGTGGCTAGATGTTCTTTCCAGGTGTTGTTGTAGATGATGACATCATCGATGTAAGCATCACAGTTGTCTAGACCAGAGGTAATCATATTCATAAAGCATTGAAAAGTACTTGGGGAACCCTTCATCCCAAATGGCATTACTTTATATTGATAGAGTCCATCTGGAGTCACAAATGCCAAAATTTCCTTTGCCCTTTCCGTTAGTGGAATTTGCCAAAATCCTTTCAGAAGGTCAAATTTGGTGACGTACTTGGCATTTCCAATTTTATCAGTACAGTTATCGATTCTTGGTAATGGAAATGAATCTGTTTTTGTCACACTGTTCACCTTCCCATAATCAGTGGACATACGGAAAGTTTTATCTGGTTTCGGAACAAGTATACTTGGTGAACTCACAATCACTTTTACTGGGCTCTATAAAATCGTTCTGCAGCAAATACTGAATTTCCTTTTTCAAGTATTCCTGTTTGAGAGGGTTCATCTTGTATGGGTGTTGTTTCACAGGGTTTGAATCTACAATTTCAGCATCATGAAAAATTTTGTTTGTCCTCATAGGAATATCTGGAAACAAGTGCTCATATTCGAATAATAACTGTTTAAGGTCATTCTTTTCTTGTTCTTGCAAATATAAAAGTTTGTGGTCCGGATTTTTCATAATTTCCGAAATCCAAAAATTTGTTACTCCAAGATCAACAGAGTCCGATTGAATTTCTTCACTTAAATCCTCAGTTTGTGGGGCAGGTACAACTAAATTAATTGCATGATCTACTTGGCTATCTCTTTCAGTATACTAGTACTCCATTATTTATTTAGATCAGAGTACTATTATTATAATTTAACTCATTCATTTTCTTCTTAACTTTGTAAGTGCTGTAAAATCTAATTTGAAGAAAATTTTGAAGAATGAGCAAGAGAGAAAGAACTCTATTACAAGACTCAAAACTTCTCTCAATTAAAGTTCTGTGAAACCATAATTTCACTTTTGACTTGAATTGCTGAGTGCCACATTCAAGCATAACAAGCTGGAAAATTCCAGACATAAAATTTGACCCTTGATCCGATTGGACAGATTTGGGAAGGCAAGATTGAGTAAAAAACTTTATTAAAGCTTTTACTATGGTTTTAGTTTTAATATTCCTCAAAGGAATTGCCTCTGGGAATCTTGTTGACGTACACATAATGGTCAACAAATATCGGTTGCCTGACTTGGTCTTAGGTAATGACCAACACAATCTACCATAATTCTGCTAAATGGTTCATCAAATGCAGGAATAGGTTGCAGATGAGCCTTAGTTATCTTCTGATTGGGTTTTCCTACCATTTGACAAGTATGACAAGACCTACAAAATTTACAAACATCACTTTTGATTTTTGGCTAGTAAAAGTGAGTCAAGATCTTGTGATAAGTTTTATCTATCCCTAAATGACCAGCCGGAGGAGTTTCATGGGCCAAACTAAGTATTTCCTGTCTGTAAGATTTTGGAACTACAATCTGATAGTTCACTGACCACTCGTCACCAGCAGGTACCTCGGGAGGTCTCCATTTTCTCATAAGAATTCCATTTTTAATGAAATAACAGACAGGCACTTCAGTGGCTTCAGTTTCATTAATGGCCCTCTGAAACAAACAGGAGATCCCAGGATCTTTTTCCTGTTCGACAACAAGTGATTGTCATTTATCACCCTGATTAGATAAAAGAGAATGAGTAGTTAAAAGAGGATCACTGTGATCAATACCTTTCGATTGATCCAAACAAGGAGTGAAAGTGACCTCATCAAAAACCTGACCAATAC
Source organism: Megalonaias nervosa (assembly GCA_016617855.1). Taxonomy (NCBI): domain Eukaryota; kingdom Metazoa; phylum Mollusca; class Bivalvia; order Unionida; family Unionidae; genus Megalonaias; species Megalonaias nervosa. Next base: position 17,535 of record JAECUM010002104.1, read on the forward strand.
ATGTGTTAGCTAAAGGAATATTTCCTTATCAAAATCATTCTCAAGAGCTTTCTTTGCCATAGCTCTAGTAACTGCACAAGCTGGGAATAACTCAGGGTATTCTTTTTCAATAGGATCAACTTTCTGATCCAAAGAAGGCTTGTCAGTTGTAAGTGGATTAACCACAACCTTGTCTCCAGCTAGGTCATTGCCTAGTAACAAATGAATGCCCTCAACAGGTAAAGTAGACACTATGCTGACAGTCACAGGTCCTGAAACTAAGTCTGATGACAAATTTACAGAATGGAGAGGAACATTAACAAAGTCGCACTCTACTCCCTGAATGAGAACACTCTCATTAGAACAAGACTTCTCAGAAAAAGGCGAAGTACCTGATAATAAAAGACTCTGAAAAGCTCCTGTATCCCTTTAAATTTTAATAGGCATGGGATTGGCCAAATCACTCAAGAGTGATATAGAACCCTTTGATATGAATGGTTCATAATTCTCCATAATAAAATCAGACTGGGGTTTATTAGACCCAACAAACGTATTGTTTTCAATACATGACCGTGACCTTGACTTCTTAGAAATAAGAGCATTTGGGATAGGTCTATCTTGATTCTGATGCCTATATTTCAATTTGAAGCAATCAGAAATAACATGTCCTTCTTTCTTGCAATAGGTACACGTAGGAAGAGACAAAGGATTTAGAATCAAGTTTATCAGAAGCTTGATTTTTAAAAGTTGTGCCAGATTGAGTTTTAAAGGAGTTGTATTAGGCTGAAATACCTTTCTACCAGTAGACTGCTGAGTGAAAGATTTGCCTACAACAGGAACTTTATGAGTTAAGGAATACTTGTCAGCAGCAAGAGCAGCATTTGCCAAGGTTTCGATCTCATGCTCTTCAAGATGAGTCTTAATGTCATTAGGAACACAGTTCTTGGACTCTTCAAGTAATACAAGTTGTTCTCGACTTTCATAATCATGTTCAAGTTTCTCGGCTAAGCACCATCTCTTAAATAACTGCACTTTTTCTCTAGCAAATGCAACATAAGTTTGTCCAGCTTCTTTTTTATAGTTCCTGAATTTTTGCCGATAAGACTCAGGGACTAACACATAACCCTTTAAGATGCACTCCTTAACCAAATCATAGTCAGAACTTTGCTGTACTGACAGGGATGCATAGATATTTCGAGCTTTGCCAAAAAGTGCACATTGCAAAAATTGAGTCCAACGCTCCCTTGGCCATTTTAAATTTTCAGCAACTTTTTCAAAATAAATAAAATATTTGTCTTCTTTTTCACTAAAAGGGGGTACTAGCCTAAAATCCCATGTAATATCAAAACTTGAATTTGTATGCAAAGTGGGATCGTGCTTTTCACTTACCAGCTCTATTTCTTTCATTTAAATTTGAAATTCCCTTTCATCCTTCTCTTTTTGTATTTGCATCTGTCTCTCTCTCTCCCTCTCTTCAAATTGTAACTGCATTTGTTTATCTTTCTCTCTTTCCTGTCTCTCTGTCTCCTCTTTCTCAAATTGTAATTTCATTTGTTTATCATTCTCTCTTTCCCCTCTCTTTCACTCTCTCCTCTTTCTCAAATTGCAATTGCAAATTACTTCTCTTCTAATTGCAACTGTTTCTTTCTCTCCTCTTTTTCCAATAACATTTGTTCTTTTTCTTTCTGAAGTTCAAGCTTCCTTAACTCTAATTCCATCTTGTATTTCATTTTTAATTCCTTTACTTTTATGTCAGAGTCTGTTACAGACTTACTGACTGAAGCCAAAACACTTTTATCAAAAACATTCTTCTCTACCAAATACTGAATCAAAATGTTTTTAATTTATTGTTTCGTTAAGGAAGATTTTGCTTCAGAAAGATCATATTTTCTGGCAAGTTCAAGCAACTCATCTTTTTTCAGACTATCTAACTGCTCCTGAGTAGGACTAGAAAGAAAAGTCTCCACTTTTGATGACATTGTGAAAAAAAGCCTGTTGTTTTCACTATAGATTTCAAACAAAATGTGAAATAGTACTCGGGATTTAAAAACTAGGGGAATTTAAATTTCAAAAAACAATTTTCTGAAATATTTTAGCCAAATTTCATATATCCCAAGATGAGAACCCCAATTTTCTCTGTTACGTATAGGCTCGTACAAAAGTAACAAAAGAAAAGAGTGAAGCCAACAAGCTTTGTAAGTTTTAACAAAATTATTTATTTTCCTAGAAAACAAGATAAAAATATGAAATAGGACTTACAGTTTGTGAATATAATCCAAAAATTAACCCTAGAATTGAAAAATATAAGTCCTATCACTAAACAGTTCTAATTGAATCCAGGTTCAAATCTCGATGAAGTTCCAATATGGAAGGCGATGACGTCAGATGAGGTCATTGTACTGATGGCAACAGTTCCTCGTGAATCACAATTTATAATGTTCTGTTTAGAATTCCAGAATAAATTTCCACTAAATGTCTTTGTCCCAGAATTTTTATAAAGAAAAGCACTTGTGTTGTTTTCCAGAGAATCTAAATTATTAAATCCCAAAAAATAGATAGACTTCAAAACAAACTGGCATCAACATCAAAAACACCTTGAGCTCTAAAGGTGAAGAATACGACTGATAAATCTACTAGAAAATGGCTGCTTTAACCCACGATTTTAGATCACATGGTGGCTCACGTGACGGGGCTACATGATCACTAATTTGAACAGTGCATTAAAAAAATTGCCATTTAGCATGTAGCTTAGAATAGCCCTATCTAAAAATCAGATTCTCATGCTGGAAATAAATAAAAAAGAAAGGCTGTTTACAGCTTAGCTAACACATGTGTTAAACATTACCTTAGTAATGACCAATCATTTTCATTCATTGTTTACAAAATCTCTCAACCAAGGTGAGCTAAAAATAGTAATAAGGCAACACTTTTGTTCTAATCAGGTCAAGACTGAATTTTCCGAAAATAGTCAAATCCTGTGATTGTAATGTAACAAAAATAAAGTAAAAAAGAATTTTAAAATTAATACACAAGTAATTAAATTACATATACGTAACAGTACTTTGAAAGGATCAATGTCCATACTTTGAAGTGATCCATGCCCATACGTTTGGAGGATCAATGACCATACTTTTGATCATGCATGCCCATGATTTGGGGGGGATGCATACTCATGCTTTTGAGGATCCATGACCATGTTTGGGGATCCATGACCAAGCTTTTGGGGATGCATGACCACACTTTGGAGGGATCCATGACCATACTTGGGGGGACCAATGACCACATTTTGAGGGGGAACCATGCACATACTTTGAGAATCCATGCTGTACTTTAGGGGGTCAAGTCCATACTTTAGGGGACCCATACTGATGGGGGACCCATGCACATACTTTTGGGGATCAATGTCCATACTTCGGGGATCCATGTCCATACTTTAGGGGGATGCATGTCCACACTTTAGGGGATGCATACCCATACATTAGGGGATGCATGTCCATACTTTAGAGGATGCATGCCCATACTTTAGGGATCCATGCTTTTCAGGGATCCATGCCCATACTTTGGGGTATGCATGCCAATACTTTGGAGGATCCATGACTACATACTTTGGGGGTTGTATGACCATACTTTGGGGATCTATATCCACACTTTAAGGGATCTATGTCCATTCTTTGAAGGGATCCATTCCCATACTTTAGATGATATATGCCCATACTTTGGGGGATGTATGCTGATACTTTGGGTGATGTGTGCTGATGCTTTGGGGGATGCATGTCCATACTTTAGAGGATCCATTCTTTGAAGGGATCCATGCCTATACTTTAGGGGATGTATGCCCATACTTTGGGGAATGTATGCCCATACTTTGAGGTAACCATGCCCATACTTTGGGGGTTGTATGTCCATACTTTGGGGGATGCATGCCCATACTTTGTGGCATGCTTGCCCATACTTTGGAGGATCCATGACCACATGCTTTGGGGGTCCATGCCATTGCTTTGAGGTATCCATGTCCACACTTTGGGGATGCATCCCCATGCATTGAAGGATGCATGCCCATCCTTTGGGGGATGTATGCCCATACTTTGAGGGATATATTTCCATGCTTTGGGGGATGCATGCCCATGCTTTAGGGGACATATGCCCATACTTTGGGGATACATGTCCATGCTTTGGGGGATACATGTCCATGCTTTGGTGGATCTATGTCCATGCTTTGGGGGATCCATGTCCATCCTTTGGGGGATCCATGTCCATCCTTTGGGGGATACATGTCCATGTTTAGGGGGATCCATGTCCATGATTTGGGGGATCCATGTCCATGTTTTTGGGGGTCCATCCCCATACTTGAATTGAATGAACAGAAGCAATACATTCAGGACTCTGTAGCTAGATCCTACTATAATTTTTTCTGACATTTTGAAACCTTTTTAATTCACTTATGATCATTCCAGGCAAAGCCCCAGCCAAGTCGAGTTCACACTTCAGTTTGAAGGCAATCTTTCTACTCAGACCCTGCAAACACAGTTTAACATGGCTATCAACGAAACGCTTCCAAAAGTTAGATTTAATGAGTGGCTTGTATACCAACTGGGAGACTTACTCTTTCCATTTGTCACATATGTTGAAACCACGAATGTACCTCTCAATTTCCGTCTTCTGAATTTAACATGGAGTTCAGCTCTGGAAGATAAATCATCAAGTCAGTTTATCCTGTACACTACGAGTTTCTGTAATGAGGTATGTAGCTCACATTCGCATTCACGCCCTCATCTTAATCCATCATGCTTTGGATGTAATCATGTCTTTATGTATTTACATTCCTGTCCACATTTAAATTTTTCATTGCATCTTGTATACTATAAATCCACAGCAGCACAAGTAGTAAGTTGTTTGGTACTAATGTACCCAGCTTGAGGATGCACCATAGTAGCTGATCCTGACTGATTCAGTAGTAGAATTTGAACCTACGTCCTTTTGGTCATAATTCCAGCATGCCAACCACTTAGTTACCATGACTCTTTCCTCTGTTGGTTGTTCTCATGATACGTGAGGGTCTGCATTGGGCCTATTTCACTTCCTCAAGTCTCATGGTTGCTGCAGAAATGGAAACATTCAAGAAGCAGTTTTCTTTCTAAGGAAAAAATAGGACTTTCTGCATCAGTTCATAAATTTCAGTTCCAAAGAAAATATAGATTTTTACTAAACAATGACAATTGATCCACATGAAAATTAATATATTCACGTTATTTCATGCATTAACATATATAATGGTCCCACTCCTAGGCCACCTCTATGCAGCATTAACATATAGTGGGAACTCCAAGTATTGCATAGGCCCATTGGGAACTCCCAATATTGCATAGGCCCATTGGGAACTCCCAATATTGAATAGGCCTTTTGGAAACTCCCAATATTGCATAGGCCCATTGGGAACTCCCAATATTGAATAGGCCTTTTGGGAACTCCCAATATTGCATAGGCGCATTGGGAACTCCTAATATTGCATAGGCCCATTGGGAACTTCCAGTATTGCATAGGCCTGTTGGGAAATGCCACATATTAAAATTATACTGCCCTAGCTTCAACTTGAAGATATGGCATGGGCCTATTGGGAACTCCAAGTATTGCATAGTCTCACTGGGAACTCCCAATATTGCCATCAACAATTGGGAACTCTCACAAGTTATAATTCTGCCCTAGCTTCAAAATTGCTAATATGGCATAAGCCTATTGGGAACTGTCACAGATTATAAGATGCAACCAACAAAGTAAAGTGCCTTAATGGCTCAGTTGTCAATGAACTGGACTCATGACCAATAGGGTTCAGGTTCAAATCCTATTATTGGATCAGTTAGTCAGTTACCATGATGCACCCATGGGCAAAGTACTTTACTCTAGTCCTCAGCACTGAATAACCTTGTGCCATAAAACACCAAACCTAGTTAGAACAATTCGTCTGTAATTGTATTTATGTCTCTACATTTTGTTTTACATTTTTCAATACTTTCTTTATAAAGACTGCAAAATGCTAAATACTTGGAAAAAGTCTCATTAAATTTCACTATTCTGCCTGTAATGATTATTATTCTCTTTACTTCTGAAAATCAGGCGACCTAAGTACACTATTTCTGTGAGAATACTATTCTTTTGTTGATGAATTGACCATTCCATATTCCAGGGGAGGGAGAGGAATCAAACATTCTATTTTCCAGGGAAGGGATAAGGGATTTTATTTTTTTTAAATTTCTGTAATCTATATATCTTAAATTAAGTGCACTCCTGCTGATTTATAGAAAAAAATAATTCTTCCATCATATTACCTGAAAATTATTTTATCTTGAGGTAAAAAATAAATAAATATCTTCATTGAAAAAAATTCCCAGGCTGCCCCCATCCCTTCCAATGAAATGGTTGGTCCCTGAAGCAAATATATTTACTTGTCCATACATTGCACTTCCCACTTGATAACACAATACTCTTATGTCATTATTCATTTTGAAGATTTTTTTGATTTATGAAAATTATTCAAAATGTCATGGTTATAATTATAAAATGTCAAATTTCAACATTATATATTCATTCCTTAATTGCTAAAATATTGACACAGTAATTAACTAAGGAAGCTTTGTTGTAATCCTTGAAAGAAAGCTTGTATTAATCAATCAATCTTATAAGAATTATTGAAAACTTTATTGATATACTTTTAAAGATAATTTCAATTAAAAATGCAGTACTGTTTTATTTCTTTATCAGACAGACAAGTTTTTATCCAGGCTGGTTGGGTACACAGGATGTAAAGCCTCACAGGCAAAGTTTAGGTATGTAATAACACTGATATTTTCATTGAACTCCATTATTGTTTCAGCAGGATTCAGTTTTTATCATTGTAGCTTTATTATATATATATATATATATATATATATATATATATATATATATATATATATATATATATATATATATATATATATATATCCTAAGTTCATGTTTTTATCAAATGAGATGTTGTAGATACAAGTGACATCATGTGCTGGCCAATCTGGGTCTCAGCAATTTGTTAGGCATAAATCAGTAGAACAAAGAACATAACGCTGCTCTGCCAGCACATGATGTGATGACAGATCATGGTCTATGTTGCTTGCAGTTTTGCTTGACTTATAGGCCAGTATGTGTAGTTGTTCATGTTAGATGACTTATAAGCCAGTATGTATAGTTGTGTTCATGTTTTACTTGACTTATAGGCCAGTATATATAGGTGTTATGTTCATGTTTTACTTGACTTATAGGCCAGTATATATAGTTGTTATGTTCATGTTTTACTTGACTTATAGGTCAGTAGATATAGTTTTTATGTTCATGTTTTACTTGACTTATAGGCCAGTATATATAGTTGTTATGTTCATGTTTTACTTGACTTATAGGCCAGTATGTGTAGTTGTTCATGTTAGATGACTTATAAGCCAGTATGTATAGTTGTGTTATGTTCATGTTAGATGACTTATAGGTCAGTATAAATAGATGTTATGTTCATGTTAGATGACTTGTAGGCCAGTATATATAGTTATGTTCATGTTTTAATGGACTTATAGGCCAGTATATATAGTTGCTATGTTCATGTTTTGCTTGACTTATAGGCCAGTATATGTAGTTGTTATGTTCATGTTAGACCTAGAGTTGGGAATAGCAAAGACACTAAATGTGCAATGCTTGTAGATATAGTCAGCAAGTAGCCATGGTTTTATCAAGGACTCTTAAAGTGCAGTGCTTGTACATTTATTCAACAAGTAACCATGGTTTTTATCAATGACTCTTAAAGTGCAATGCTTGTAGATTTATTGATCAAGTAACCATGGTTTTTATCAAGGACTCTTAAAGTGCAATGATTGTACATTTATTGATCAAGTAACCATTTGGAGCAGTGCAAATGATATGGTTTTTATCAAGGACTCTTAAAGTGCAGTGCTTGTAGATTTATTGATCAAGTAACCATGGTTTTTATCAAGCTCTCTTAAAGTGCAATCCTTGAACATTTATTCATCAAGTATCCACGGTTTTTATCAAAGACTCTTAAAGTGCAATGCTTGTACATTTATTGATCAAGTAGCCATGGTTTTTATCAAGCTCTCTTAAAGTGCAATCCTTGAACATTTATTCATCAAGTAGCCATGGTTTTTATCAAAGACTCTTCAAGTACAATGCTTGTAGATTTATTCATCAATAACCATGGTTTTTATCAAGGACTCTTAAAGTGTAATGCTTGTACATTTATTGATCAAGTAGCCATGGTTTTTATCAAGGACAACATTAACTCCATTAATGGTAATTGTACTAAAATTGTACAACAAAAAGTTTGATATTTTGAAATTTCATACTATTAATATTGATATGAATTGCCTTAGATAATAATTTGACATTTCATGCCAGTAATATTTATATGAATTGTCACAGACAATAATTTGACATTTCATGCTGGTAATATTGATATGATTTATCACAGACAATAATTTGACATTTCATGCCAGTAATATTGATATGAATTGTCATAGACATTTGACAGTCATACTAGTAATGTTGATATAAATTGTCACAGACAATAATTTGACATTTCATGCTAGTAATATTGATATGAATTGTCATAGACAATAATTTGACATTTCGTGCCAGTAATATTTATATGAATTGTCACAGACAATAATTTGACATTTCATACTAGTAATAGAGTTATGAATTGTCATAGATAATAATTTTACATTTCATACTAGTAATAGTGATATGAATTGTCACAGACAATAATTTGACATTTCATACTAGTAATAGCGATATGAATTGTCATAGACAATTGACATTTCATACTAGTAATAGTGATATGAATTATCATAGACAATTGACATTTCATACAAATAATAATGATATGAATTGTCATAGGCATTTGACATTCATACTAGTAATAGTGATATGAATTGTCATAGGCATTTAACATTCATACTAGTAATAGTGATATGAATTGTCATAGGCATTTGACATTCATACTAGTAATAATGATATGAATTGTCATAGGCATTTGACATTCATACTGGTAATAGTGATATGAATTGTCATAGACATTTGACATTCATACTAATAATAGTGATATGAATTGTGAAATCATTTTACTGCTAAACAAGATTGCAATAGTGCTTACATTTGTAAGTTTGGTAAGAGCTCTTGCTGGAAAAATTTCCAGCAGTCATTCATTATGTCCTATCTGTAGGAATGGATATTTAAAGATTACAATGATTTTGTTTAAATGATTTATCCAGCTGGAATCTATGCCAAACATTATTTTTCGTATTTGATTTTGGTTTTATTTTAGTTCTCCGAAATGCAGGCTTCATGCTGGTTGTTTCAGTGTGTGTGTGTGTGTGTGTGTGTTTGTGAAGAATATTGATCTAGCAGTCTGTCACGATTTGCACAGTCAAATATGGTGACTGTACTTTACCATTTAGTTTTCATTTAAACATGACAACAGACCTGTGCTTGAAAATAAAGTGACATCAAATGTATTGCATGTCCTGTCAAATATATTGCCTGTCTTCTTAAACATATTGCCTGTCTTGTCAAATATATTGCCTGTCCTGTCCTGTCAAATATATTGCCTGTTCTGTCAAACATGTTGCCTGTTCTGTCAAACATATTGATTGTCTTTTCAAGCATATTGCTTATGTCAAACATAATGTCTGTCTTGTCAGATATATTGAATGTTATGTCAAACATAATACCTCTTATACAAATTTTGTCAATTTTAATTGCAGTGCCAATATAACAAGTTCAGAGATAGTGTTCGACATCAGCCTTGGGTTTAATGGAACTGTCAACATTGCTGCATTACAGGCATCAGCTGCAGATATTATTTTTAATAACACTCTAAGATTCCGATATATTGTTACAGTTGGTCATCAAGTTGGACGTCTTCTTATTCACTATGCAGACATCGTAAAATATCAGACATTTAAGTTTGGTATGAGTATAATTGTATTTCATATTATTTACTTTAGAAATTCTGAAATCCTTATTCAGGTCTTGGAAACAGCCTTTGTTCGGAACATGATTATAATGAATTCCAATGAAAATAACACCATGGTTAAAGATCCATTATATTTTTCGAAACAAACCCACCTAAAGTTTGAAAATGTAGAATTATGTCAGCCTTGAAAATGACAATACCGAAGAAAAAACATGTGGACTTGTCAGTAGTTAAGCTGCTAAAAGTATCTTTTTCCATTCTTATGCTTACTTGTTTAAGTGAAAGATAGCGAGAAATAACATGTGATGATTATGTGTTTATAAGTAAAAAAGATGCATATATGTCTTGTGTGAAAATTAAATCTATAATTATGCTCCTTAACAACCCCGACTAAGCACTTGGACTTAGTATGAAAATTAAATCTATAATTATGTTTCTTAATAACCCTGAATGAGGACTTGGGCTTGGTATTAAAATTAAATATATAATTATGTTTCTTAACAATCTTATTGTATCCTACTGTATCCTCTCCATTTTATAACACACCAATTTCTGGAGCTGTTGGATCTCATTTTCCATTCAGAAACAGTTACTATGTCAACATAATATTAATTTTTGGACTGCTCCAAAAGGTGTGTCTCTTTTTCCATCTAGGAACAGTTACATATGTTACCAAAATTCAAATCATTTGGACTGCTCCAAAAAGTGTGTCTCTTTTTCCATCTAGGAACAGTTACATATGTTACCAAAATTCAAATCATTTGGACTGCTCCAAAAGGTGTGTCTCTTTTTCCATCTAGGAACAGTTACATATGTTACCAAAATACAAATTATTTGGACTGCTCCAAAAGGTGGATCTCTTTCCATCCTGGAATGTTGTATCAAACAAAACACTAATCATTTGGTGCACTTCAGAGGATGGATCTATTTTCCTGCCTGAACTATTGTATACATCAACAACCCACTCACAATTGTAAGAGATTGACAAGGCTTTTGGAAATGTTTTACAAATTGTCAAGGAATGGCTAAATATGTAATTTATGTGCAATGTTGATGCACAAGTGATTAAATATGCAAGGAATATTCAAATTTGGTGACATCATTAAAATGCACCCATTAGCTCATTAACCCCTAGAGATTTTTGCCTGAAATGCGAGTAGGAAACACATTTTGGGGGCTATTTCTGAATACATCCTAACACATTCACTTCCAAGAGATTTCCCATTAACCTAATGCCTAGTCATGTTAGAAACATCATTTATCATTGACTATTTCACTCACGCATGAGCAGAAGGGTAAAGGGTCGAAGTTAGAGTTCTTTCTTTTTTTTTGTTTGCTTAACGGACCCATCATTTTTGTATTGAGACCACTCATTATTTCAAATGCCCATTTTATCCTACTTTTTGCAAAGGTTCACCTGTCTGTGGATTCCAACCATGGGCGAATTTTTGGTGAAAAAAAATCGGGTCCAAAAAATAATGTTTTTCCCTCTGTATTTTGTAGTGCAACTAGAACGTCCAGATTATTTGGTATCATTGTAGAGCTACATCTGTCTACCTTTCTATAATACCACCCACTTTATCATACATGACCTTGATGCTACAGAGCTCGGAAGAAGGTTACTAACCTCCTGACACATAAACAAGGTGCCAGGGGTTAATGAGTTAAGGGGGTGATGCCGAAAGATTTCACACATCAGCATGCATTTTGTATTAAAAGTATGAACTTGTATGCTGTAGGGTTGGGATTTCTGTGGTTTTCTTTTTGTTTGTTTCTTTTCTTTTTCTGTATAACTATTAAGAAGTGTATATGCCTTTCTTTTTATTGATTGTGCAACTACATACTGTGTGTGTAAACATGCATCAAACAGAGGGCCAAAAGAAGGATTAGTTCCATGCAACTAATTGCATCACCCTCTTTAAATAAAGTTATTTCTATTATGATTCATATTAATGCAGACATGTACATGTGCTCATTAGCTTGCCACATATATGGGCAGCATGACACTGGTTCCCATAATTTTGAAAAGCAATGGGATAACAGTAAACCCCATACAATGAAAGTCAAGTGCTATCCATTTCCTTTCAGTTTTGATTTTATCAGACTTATGAAATATCTTAAGGACTTGTGCAGTAGATTTTTACATTGTATCATGTTTTTCAGGGGAAGACTGCTGATCTTAAAAGACAACAGTCACTTTTGATACCATTTTACTGTTTATTATATACAACTATATAATTACCTTTCTTGTTTTTCAATCATATTTTAAAAAAATTTAAAACATTGTTCTGAACTATGATTTCAGCATTCAAGACCTATAATTTCAAATTTCCATTTAAGTAATATGTTAATTTTTTAAGTTTTGAAATCAGAAAAAAAAACTTTATTTTCCAAATAATGAAATCATATAACCTGTACCAATATTCATTTCAGATGGGTGGAGAATAGCCCTGACACAGGAGATACCCTCAATTCTTCCAGTACCAACTAATTTAAAAGCTGAGGAGACTGCCCTTTGTACCCAGGTAAAATACCTTGAAGTATTACAACTATATGGTCTTAAACTAATATTAAAACTTAGGAGGCTGCCCTTTGTACTTAGGTATAATACCTTGAAGGCAATGCAGATTATATTGAGGATAAATACATTTTTTTTTGGTTGATATAAGGAAATATGTGACACGTGAAGTTGAAACATTACACTTGGGTCAAGCTAGACTTGAATTTTAGGAAGAAGTGACTTCTCCTTTTGGGCAGAACAGGTAGAAGTGAGAGCTGAACAGGGAGAAGTGGGAGCAAAGCAAGAAATACAATGTGTGTGTGTGTGTGTGTGTGTGTGTGTGTGTGTGTGTGTGTGTGTGTGTGTGTGTGTGTGTGTGTGTGTGTGTGTGTGTGTGTTGTTGTTGTTCTTTTATTTGAATTATTTCCCAGTATGCACATCTGCATTTAACATTCATTTTAAGAAACAGTTTTTCAAATAGAAAGTTTTCTGATATGTTATAACCACATTTGGTATGTGTATAAAAATTATCAAATTTACATGCAGTGTATTTTGACCATATGATTTTAAAAGAGTATAGTAGAAGCTTTACATTGCAATCAATTTTAACTGATAGGAGTAACTAGATTACAGTTTTGTAATTGCAAGTTTGTAGAAATACTTAATCAATTATCCTTAATCAAGAATTTTTTTTTTTTTACTTTCTGAAAGTTCACTATAAAATAGCAATTGAAAAGTTTTTTAAGTTTGTTTGAAATAAACTGTATGTACCATGTACATGAGAGCAAATGCACACCTATCTTTAGATCCTACTGATGTCCTAATTTCATGTTGCCAATAAAACTTAACTGTAACTATTTATAGACAGAACACCGAAGCACTAAAGTTGGTGTATGAATGAACTAAACCCTACTTTCCAATCAAATTGACACAGACAACATGCGAGAGCATCTATTTTTAGAAAGATATGTTTTCTTAATCTACCGACTCACTTTCTAGCTTCAGTACAACAGTCCATTGCTAGGATTGCTGTAAGGTTTACTCATTACAACAATCCATTGCTAGGATTGCCAATGTAAGGTTTACTCATTACAACAATCCATTGCTAGGATTGCCGATGTAAGGTTTACTCATTACAACAGTCCATTGGTAGGATTGCCAATGTAAGGTTTACTCATTACAATAGTCCATTGGTAGGATTGCCAATGTAAGGTTTACTCATTACAATAGTCCATTGGTAGGATTGCCAATGTAAGGTTTACTCATTACAATAGTCCATTGGTAGGATTGCCAATGTAAGGTTTACTCATTACAACAGTCCATTGGTAGGATTGCCAGTGTAAGGTTTACTCATTACAACAGTCCATTGGTAGGATTGCCAATGTAAGGTTTGCTCATTACAACAGTCCATTGCTAGAATTGCCAATGTAAGGTTTACCCATTACAACAGTCCATTGGTAGGATTGCCAATGTAAGGTTTACTCATTACAATAGTCCATTGGTAGGATTGCTAATGTAAGGTTTACTCATTAGAATAGTCCATTGGTAGGATTGCCTAGTCCATTGGTAGGATTGCTAATGTAAGGTTTACTCATTACAATAGTCCATTGGTAGGATTGCCAATGTAAGGTTTACTCATTACAATAGTCCATTGGTAGGATTGCCAATGTAAGGTTTTCTGTTTGTCTACATACTTGTAGTAATATTAGGCATTTGTTTAATAGTATTTGCTTGTTTTATGTATTTCACAAATACGAGTCAAGTCAGAGAACAACTTTGACCTTACAGTGAATTCCACAACATAGCATTGACCCATATGTTTCTGACATTCATAATTGCATTTTTAGGCTAAATATTCAATAACATTATATTTAGACTTTTCTTTCTATGGATTACATATTTTCCTTAATATATTTGCCAAGTGGTTTACAAACACAAACACACTAATAAAATGGTACTTCCCAGATACTGTGTTGTCCTGGATTATTTCCCTATCATAGTTTCATTTACAGTTGACTGATTTTATGAATAAAATAATATACACATGGCAGTTAAAATATTCAGATCTCTGATACTCTTCTTAAAAAACAAATTGCTATTTACATACTATTGTTTAAGTTTCAAAACAAAATTTTGTATAATTTTATCATGAAAGAATAAGTTGCAGAAATTGGGCAGTGATAGTTGCTAATTTACTCAGGAAAGGGTTAATGGTCAATCAGCTATTAAAACACAAGCCTGTGAAAGTGGAAGAGTTTGTTTGTCAGCACAGTTGGTATCAACTGCAGCTATTTGATGACTTGATGCCTACATTTCACCTTGAGCTACAACACAAGACTGCAACTACTGGCATTAGCTATGGTCACTCAGTGTACCTCCAAAAAATCACAGGACAAAGTCATCTTCACTTTCCACACAGAAAAAGGGAAAGTTTACATTTTTTAGGCAACTTAGTCACCTGGTAGCATGACCCCTGATCATATGTCACAAGTGCCAAAGTAGTGAATAATAATACTAAATGTTTCCACTTTACAAGTGAAATATTTCCTTATTTCTACTAAAAAATACATAGATTTTCTCTTTAATGAATATCATTTTAAAGCAAAAGCTTTCATTTTGCATGGATTTGTTTCTCCATTTTGTGTCAGTGTGATTAACATCTGCATTTCTACATCAGTAGAAGAATTTCTGAAATGTTGCAATAATTATCGGATAATGACTTTTTAAAAATTTAGGTTGTACATGTAACATATAATTTGTCAAATAAATGACTGTTGTAAATATTACAATGTGAGGTTGTTAATTGCGTTAACACATTTCTTGCATGGATTGATACAGTGAATATTGCTGAGGTGGAGATACTGTAGAAACCCAACAGTACACCCCAACAGACTTCAGAGTGCAGCATCATTAAACAATAGATTTTAATTTACTTGTAAGGATTTTGGTTTCTAAGGGTTTTTTTGTTTCTGAATTCAGATATAAACTTTTGTGTTGGTAAGCTTGCATTCTATTTCGATAATGCTACACCCAAATTTTGATTGTCAATTAATTTTGGTTTGTAGTCAACACTAAGCATTCTGATTTATCCATCGTTTTCATACATGATTATAATGGCAGTTAAAATTGCTACTTAAACAATTTTATTATGATATTTTATAAAGATTATTTCTTTAATATGTGTACCTTCTGTCATGTTGTGTAACAGGTATGTGATACTGTATGGGTGACACAAAATTTTGAACAGCAATAGGTCATAATTTTGATGGAATTGGGTGGGCGAATTTTGATGCCATTGAGTCAGCAAATTGCACCTAACATTCAAATCATGGGATGTTCCTTTTAAAAATTTCATTTTTTTAGGTCCACTTTATGTTATGGATTTATCACCCTTTTTCAATAAAATTTAGTTTCCGTAACAACAGATCATTGTAACCTGCATAACTCTGGAACCATTCAAGTTTATAATGTAATATTCATCTGTACATTAAAAATAGTACTGCTTAGGAACCATTCAACTTCCTGAAACAATTTTGTGTGTACATTGTAACCAGCAAAGCTCTGGAACTATTCAACATATTATGATGCAAATTGGTATGTACATGGTAACCAGTATAGCTCTAGAACCATTCAACATATTATGATGCAAATTGGTATGTACATTGTAACAAGTATAGCACTGGAACCATTCGACATATTATGATGCAATGTACATTGTAACCAGTATAGCACTGGAACCATTGATGCAAATTGGTATGTACTTTGTAACCAGTATAGCACTAAAACCATTCAACATATTATGATGCAAATTGGTATGTAAATTGTGACCTGAAGAGCACTAGAACCATTCAACATATTATGATACAGATTGGTATGTACATTGTAACACGTATGGCACTGGAACCATTCAACATATTATGATGCAATGTACATTGGCTCAGAGATCTACAGTAGATGAGTTTTTAGTGTGAATAGAGCTTTGGCACTAGATTTTTATTGTGAATAGAGCTTTGGCACTGGAAATTTAACCTAATATCATCAAATCGAATGTTGCTTGTAACTGGTATATTTATTCCTGTTCATGGCCTAGATCTTTAACAATATCTTCAAATGAAATGTTGCTTGTAATTGATATATATATTCCCATTCATGGCCTAGATCTTTAACAATATCTTCAAATGAAATGTTGCTTGTAATTGATATATTTATTCCCATTCATGGCCTAGATCTTTAACAGTATATTGTTACGTATCGGCTCGTTCAAAGTAACACAAAGAAAGAGTGACTACAACAAACTTTGTAAATTTTAACAAAAATAATTTATATTTCCCTAGAAAACATGGTGAAAAGGTAAATAGATGAAACAAGACTTACGATTTATTACGAAGATCTCAAAAATTGTTCTAAAATTGTGAAAACACATAAGTCCTGTGAATAAACAGTTCTAATTTGATATAGTCTGAATCTCAGTTCCGTTCCAAGATAGCGGATGATGATGTCAGGCAAAGGCTAACACAAAATGTCCAGAATTTTCACTGTGAATCACAAATTGTATTGTTCTGCTCCAATTTAGAAATAATTTCAACAAATGTCTTGTCCAAAGCCAGTAGGGTTGTTCTCCAGGGAAAATAATTATTTAGAAAGTAGATGAAGTACAGCTACCACCACTAACAATACACATGTTGTTCCTCATACGTATGAATGAACAACTCTTTCCAGCACAGGAATACCTTTTCCTTAAGGTATTAGAAACTCTACAAGATGTTATGATGTGACTCTCAACTATGACTGACTACAACTATGACTATGACTGAATATTTCTTGCAGGTAACTGAGCATTTAAAACAAGCTAATACGTCATTTCATGTACACATGCACGAAGGACACATGTGATTTCGAAATCACACCTGGGCATTACAAAAGCATAAACAAGTATAATTAGTAATGACATAGTCACAGCCAGTCATTTACACAGCTTTTCCTGACTGTTTACTTGCAACAACAAACTATCATACAAAACTCGTGCTTACACGAGTCACATTTATTTTTAAAATAAATATGATGTTTCTAACAAACTATTAGACCCATGCAAACATAATCATCATAATAATAATAACTACATTTAATGATGTAAAAATAAAATAAAAATGAAACAAAGAATTAGAAGAATTTAAATTTTAACAGATATGTAATTTAACTACAGGGTCGTAACAATATTCAAATGGACTGTTGCTTGTAACTGGTATATTTATTCCTGTTCATGGCCTAGATCTTAAACAACATTGTTACTGCTGTCTGTTTTCATTCCAATTCATATTGTAATCAACATTGTTAGTTCTAGTTTCATTCCAATTCATATTGTAACCAACATTTTTAGTTCTAGTTTTATTCCAATTCATATTGTAACCAACATTGTTAGTTCTAGTTTCATTCCAATTCATATTGTAATCAACATTGTTAGTTCTAGTTTCATTCCAATTCATATTGTAATCAACATTGTTAGTTCTAGTTTCATTCCAATTCATATTGTAACCAACATTGTTAGTTCTAGTTTCATTCCAATTCATATTGTAACCAACATTGTTAGTTCTAGTTTCATTCCAATTCATATTGTAACCAACATTGTTAGTTCTAGTTTCATTCCAATTCATATTGTAATCAACATTGTTAGTTCTAGTTTTATGGTCTATGTTGTCATATCTTTTCATTACTTTTCAAAATCTATGTTGTTAACAATGATCCTCTACTGTTTTTATTCCTTTTCATGACATATATTCTTAACAACACTGTTACTTGTCTCTGTTTTCATTCCTTTTCAGTGCCTATATTGTGAACAACATTGTTACTTCTCTGTTTTCATTCCGTTTTATGACCCATATGGTGAACAACATTGTTACTTCTCTGTTTTTATTCCCTTTTATGACCCATATTGTGAACTACATTGTTACTTCTCTGTTTTCAGTCCCTTTTATGGTCCGTATTGTGAACTACATTGTTACTTTTCTGTTTTCATTCCCTTTTATGACCTATATTGTGAACAACAGTGTTACTTCTCTCTGTTTCCATTCCTTTTATAACCCATATTATGAACAACATTGTTACTTCTCTCTGTTTTCATTCCCTTTTTTGACCCATATTGTTAACAACATTGTTACAAATCTCTCTCTAAATTCCCTTTAATAGCCTATATTGTAAGAAAAATTGTTACTCCTCTGTTTTCATTCCTTTTCATGACCTATATCTTTTACAACATTGTTTCTCCTCACAGTATTCATTTGTGTTCATGACCTGTATTGTGAGTAAAAGCAAGAATTACTTTAAGTTGTTTAAAGAGTCGTTAATTATATTTATGATTTTCATAGGCTGATAGGTGCAGATTCTCTTTATTAATATATAATACCAATGTATAACATGTTAGAACTTAATCACTGGTTCAAATTGGGTCTCATTACAAGAGAATTATATTAAAAGTGCAACATCAAATTTGTCTGTGTAAATAGGATTCTAAATTTTCTTGTAATTAATATTTGTTCTATTACTAATTAAACCCTGAGACAATATTATAGAGGTAATGAATACAAATGTAATTAAAAGTTTCATTGAAATAAACTCGATACAGTATCGTAGAGGTAAAATCTCCAAAGACAAAACGCTCCAGCTACTATTTAGTCTTCTTAGAAAAATAGTCATCATGTACTATAATGATGTCTTAAAATAGTCATCATGTACTATAATGATGTCTTAAAATAGTCATCATGTACTATAACGATGTCTTAAAATAGTCATCATGTACTATAATGATGTCTTGAAATAGTCATCATGTACTATAACGATGTCTTAAAATAGTCATCATGTACTATAACGATGTCTTAAAATAGTCATCATGTACTATAACGATGTCTTAAAATAGTCATCATGTACTATAATGATGTCTTGATAAAGAAAAGTGCCTCAATTTTAACATTGTAAGCATGAAATGAAGTTGGTTCAAATTTTATTTTTATGTAGAATGAATGTCGTCTAAGGTTGTTCTTTTTTAATCAGACTCAAAATGTCAGATCTGACTGCAACTAAATCCAATGAAAATTTGTTTTCCAAAAATAACTATGAATCACAGTTTGGAAAATGACTTTCCAAAAATAATTATGATGCACAGTTAGGAAAATGGCTTTCCAAAAATAACTATTATGCACAGTTAGGAAAATGGCTTTCAAAAAATAACTATCATGATGCAAATTTAAGAAAATGGCTTTCCAAAAATAACTATGATCCTCAGAAGCATGTACTTTGCTTCACATTTGTCCATATATATTTTTCAACAATATGACTTTTGTAAACTTAAACTTCTATACATTATTTTTTTACCTTCAATTTTTTATAGTCTTGACTAGGATTGAAATATGCAAAGTCAATTTTTATAGTCTTGATTAGGGTTGAAATATTCAAAGTCAATTTTTATAGTCTTGATTAGGGTTGAAATATGCAAAGTCAATTTTTATAGTCTTGATTAGGGTTGAAATATTCAAAGTATTATAATCTCTCATTAAAGTATATATTGACTGGTTTAACTTGTTTCACACAGGTGAAAGAGTTGATTGACAGATTGACATATCTTCAGCTCCGAGATACATGCTGTTACATTGATGAGTACAGGTGAGTGGTATTATTATTGTTTGTTTTGTTACTGTTTCTACTGATTTTATTACTTTTGTCATCAGTGGTGTTGTTTACTTTTTACTGATTTGTCATTTT
The DNA here is from genome assembly GCA_016617855.1 of Megalonaias nervosa. NCBI lineage: Eukaryota > Metazoa > Mollusca > Bivalvia > Unionida > Unionidae > Megalonaias > Megalonaias nervosa. Next base: position 37,772 of record JAECUM010002104.1, read on the forward strand.
TTGAGTAATTTTGAAGTTTTCTTAATAAGTGATCATACCCTTACAGCAAAAAGAGGTCACTGTTACCTATATTTCATGTTTCACTGACTATTGTTGGAATTGTCTTTCAAGTTCATTTTTTTGGATAACATTGATGTTAGAGTTATAAAACCTGATAATTTAATGCATCTATTTTTGTATTACATCCTTAAAACTTAAGGCCACAGTGACCTTCATTTTTTCTGCTTTCCTAACATAAAGTAAGTATTTGTATGACAACCATGTAGGTTTTTCCATGCTATGCTGCAATCATTGATGACATAGTGGAGTTGGAATGTTTTCCATATTGAGTACACTTTGTGGTAAGTTATCTTCAATAGGTTGGCTTGGTATTGTCCATTTGAATGAGTGTCTTGAATGAGTGTCTTGAATAAGATAATTGGACTACAGGGATTTTATGTGAGGCCTCAGCAGTTGTGGCTAATTAAGGTAATTAATGAAGCATGAATTTTGTTTCTATTAGTGGTGATAATGGGTGTCATAGCAAGGTTAATCAAAGCCTGTGTTGTGGCTAATCAAGGTAATTACTGAAGCATGAACTTTGTTTCTATTAGTGGTGATAATGGGTGTCATAGCAAGGTTAATCAAAGCCTGTGTTGTGGCTGATCAAGGTAATTAGTGAAGGGTGAATTTTTTTTCTATTAGTGGTTATACTGGGTGTCATAGCAAGGTTAATCAAAGCCTGTGTTGTGGCTAATCAAGGTAATTACTGAAGTATGAACTTTGTTTCTGATAGTGGTCATGCAGGATGTCATAGCAAGGTTAATCAAAGGCTGTGACTTTCACCCAGTAAAATTTGGTTTCTAAGGGGTAGACAGTGAAAACAGTTTCTTAGCATATTTCAAGAACAGTGATGTAAAATAAGAAAGAAAATTTAAAATTGTTTTTTCTGGTTTTTATCAACTTACACAAATTGGGGATCAAAAGTAAAGTTGTGAATGTGTGAAACTTGGCAATGGCCCAGCTTGGCAATTTTTTCTATAGGAATACCTCAGGAAGAGAGACTTGGGGAGTTTGTAGGGTTGTGAAGAGTGTCCAAAACCTGTATGTGGAGCAAGGGGCTGATATACAAGGTATATATAGGACACTGATATCACCAAAACTCAATAAGTCTAATCCTGAGGATTGCCATGATAATAAACATTAGCTGATTTGGCAATGGTCCCCCAGAACAGAGCTGGAATGGTACACTATGCTAGAAATGTCACAATAAACAACATGGTGGAAGGAGGGGAGGTGAATGTTCTTTCCACAAATAATGTTAAAAATTAAATGCAGCATCTACACTGAAAGGAATGCATCTCTACAGGTATCCCAGTTGCTATATGAATGACGCCCTAACTGACACAATGTTTGATCACATGCTCCAACTCAGTCATCTGATTGGTTCAACATGACAATATCTCTAAATTTAGTCATTAGCTTATTAACATATATTGGCTGCAATGACATCATGTCTGGGCAGAGAAACCATTGTAGACAAAGAGGAGCCCAGCAAGGAGTCAGAGAAGGATGCATTGTGTATTATTTAAACTACATTTAATCAGTTAAATTATAATTTAAATAACACACAATACGTAGGTTCAATATAAACTTTATTATAAATATAAATAATCTTTGGCATAATGTGGGTCAATCCTGTTACAGCACATTACACCAGCCGAGCTGTGAATTTTTTCTATAAGAATACCTCAGGAAGAGAGACTTGGGGGAGTCTCTAGGGGAGACTTGGGGGAGTTTGTAGGGTTGTGAAGAGTGTCCAAAATGTGTATGTGGAGCCGCAAGGGGCTGATACAAGGTATATAGGGACACTGATAACCAGAACTCAGTAAGTCTGATCCCGAGGATTGCTATGGTAACAAACATCAGCTGATACTCCAAACATGCACCATAGGAAGTGGGTTTGAAGTATATGGGCATAATATTTGAGTACATTTAAGTACTGACACAAATTGAGGGTCAAAAGCAAAGTTGTGAATGCATGAAACTTGGCAGTGGCCCAAACAAAGTGAAGGGAGCCCTGTGACTTTAGAACGGTGTGACTGTAACGAAGGCCCCCAATTTAAGGAAACGTAAGGAGAAATAAATATAATAATGATTGAGAACTAGGTTTTGAACTGCATGATAATCCTGATGTGCCTGAAGGTATCAATATTAAATATATGTATTATATAACCAGATAGGAATCCACATGTCCACTAATAGATGATACAGCTGCAATGACAGTGTAACATAGGATGTGAAAATGAATGACTGGCATGTACAGTTATACAACATCTCTGAAGTGTTCCAAACTTTTATGATGGTATCACTAAGTAAAGAAGTGGAATGGTGCATTGAGCAACACAAGTGTGAACTGACAAGTGAGGCACACACTGTGACATCTGCCTCTACACAAAGCTTACTCTATCTGGGTGCACCTGAATATATCTACAATATATATTAGAGGACCGTCGACTCAAGGTTGGATCAAGATGGTCTGGAATTCCAGCTTTAGCAGCACTGGTAGCTGCCCCCATGTGGAAGGTGTGTCCGTTATAGTGATGTGAATCATAATCTAACCTGAGCAAAACAGCTTTGATGGTAGTGATAAAGAAAGTTCTACTTAAGGCATGACCATTGTCCATGAGGAACAGTGGATCACAAAGGCGTGCTCCAGCTAATATCCGAATACATTGGAATTTTCTCATCACATGGATAGGACATACAAGGATATCATAGTTCATATCATTAATATTATATTCACACCTTGATGGAAAATGCCTTTCTTAGATGCTCTATAATGCAGAACAAATAGGCATTTATCCATATGAAATATTATGTCCGACATACACAGATTGTTTGTTGCAGAAAGTGGGCTCCATGAGTAACAAATTATCCACACCACAAAACACATAAGAAGCCAGCACACAAGTATTTTGTAGTAAGAGTTCAGTATACTCGATTATAAATGTATCAAATTAGAGGCTCCAAAGATGATCCCAGTTTGAATGTGACAATCCATTTGGAAGGAATGGTGTCCAAAGCACATGACATTAAATGTATGTACACAAATGTTCCTGAGCAGAAAGAAGATGGTTAGGGAGAACTCTGATCTAGTGTGTATCACATAACAAAGACTACTGTCCTAAAGTCTTAATTAAATGGTCCTCCATACCAACTCCAGCTGCATATGTGGCTGCACCATGACCTCCAGCCAAAGCACTTTGCTGCCGCAGATTCAAATACTGCTCCAGACAGGACATGGGACTCAACCACAATTGAAATGTTGACACCAGCATGAAATGGGTCCTTTTTTATTTTTTATTTTTTTTTTTTCATTAAAGATTGCAGGGTGAGTTTAACATTAACTTGTCCATTGAAAATGTCAAATCTTCAGGCAGTTGCTTGACACACAGCAGCAATGATTCTGCATGTCTAAAGAATAGTGTGTCTGATGGATCCATGCTTCCCTTGTGCCAATATTCCTTGAGTCAATCAAGGAGTGAATACTTCGGCTAATGTAGCCTCCATATTTTGCAATGCCACCAGTGCATAACTGTCAAACCATTAGGCTTTGTTGAAGGTACTTCCGGTTTTGCATGGGCGAATTTGTCTGTTCTGAGAATTGGATGACTGTCCATATAAATGTTGCTGCTACATCCCTCAAAAAAATGAATTACACATTTCCTTTATCCTGAAAAGAATGCTTCATCTAGAAAGTTTTTGTCTAAGCTTGGGCAGAGACTATAGTTGGCCATTGATGGCGAGCCTGGGTGAGCAAGAGGATCGACTCTACTGTAATGGCCACCTCACCGTTTCCTGTCAGCCATGTTGTAAACATTGTCCAAGTGTAGACTGATTCAAATCCAGCAGAAATCCATAAGAATAGTTTGATGCTGAGAATCTAAATCCGTTTTCTTTCCATAAATAATGTTAAAAATTAAATGCAGCATCTACACTGAAAGGAACACATCTCTACATGCGTCCTAGTTGCTATATCATTGATGCCCTAACTGACATAATTTTTGATCACATGCTCCAACTCAGTCATCTGATTGGTTCAACATGATGTCTCTAAATTTATTTACTAGCTTATTAACATATATTGGCTGCAATGACATCATGTCTGGGTAGAGAAACCATAGTAGACAAAGAGGGGCCCAGCAAGGGGCCAGAGAAGGATGCATTGCGTATTACTTAAACTACATTTAATCAATTAAATTATAATTATGGTACTTCAGCTTGGGCATCATAGAAAAGAATGTTTCTGTTTTATTGTTTTTATGTATTTTTATGCTCTGTCACATATCATTGTGAATGTCATTTTTATGCCCTATCACATATCATTGTCATTTTTATGCCCTGTCACATATCATTGTGAATGTCATTTTTATGCCCTGTCACATATCATTGTCAGTCATTTTTATGCCCTGTCACATATCATTGTCACTGTCACTTTTATGCCCTATCACATATCATTGTCAATGTCATTGTAGTTAATTTATTGTCTGCATGATAATTAATGCTTACAATAGCTAATGAAGACTATTTAAATTTTCATTGAGGTGAGCTATGAAATCATCTCCTTCAGTTGTTATTATTATTATTATCATTATTATCAGCAGCATCATTAGTTACTATTATTATGATTATTATTGTTATGATTATTATTATTATTATTATTATTATTATAGCAAGGCCAAATCAGAATTCACTTTCTCCACTGTGTTCCTTGGTACTGAACCCTTGATAGATCATCAAATGAAGCAGCTTCTAACTGGGCTTAAGGGCGAGTTCGTCTTCAGTGGAACACAATGGAAGCTTACTGGATCTATCATGTTTAAACCCATTTCCAAGAGTTATTATGAAGCAAGGGTTAACGTTTCAGAAGTTTGCATGAATGCAATGACAACTGCTGCACCACCAGTGACCTGTATGTAATTCTTTTTTGTTTCTTTTTCTGTCTATATTTTTCAATATGATTTAATGTTAAAGTGTTTTACTAATGTTTCATTGCTGACTGAATCTAAACATCTACTGCTTTATGTTATTTGTTCTATACAGCAATGTATAGAGGGGTTCCTTGCTTTATGTTATTTGTTCTATACAGCAATGTATAGAGGGGTTCCTTGCTTTATGTTATTTGTTCTATACAGCAATGTATAGAGGGGTTCCTTGCTTTATGTTATTTGTTCTATACAGTAGTGCATAGAGGGATTCCTTGCTTGATGTTGTTTGTTCTATACAGTAATGTGTAGAGGGGTTCCTTGCTTTATGTTGTTTTTCTATACAGTAATGTGTAGAGGGATTCCATGCTTGATGTTTTTTGTTCTATACAGCAATGTTTAGATGGGTTCCCTGCATTTTGTTTTTTGTTCTAAAACCATCCAGCAACTACCTCAAGGAACAAGAATGAGTTGCTTCGCAATATAGGGTTATTTTTTTTTCTGAACATTTGTGGAAGGGACCTATAGAATATGGCTGTATAAGACAGGAGATTACATAGTAAAGGTGATCTTTAAAACACATTTGATTGTGTAAGACAGGTGACTACATGGTAAAGGTGATCATTAAAACACATTGGACTGTATCTTGTGTTACGTATATGTAGTTTAATTACTTGTGTGTTAGTTTTAAATTTTTTTTATTTTATTTTGTTTCATTACATTTTATTGTAATGATAATTTTCAATGGATTTGAATCTTTTTTGGAAAATTCACTTCTCTGTTTTGACCTGATTAGAATGTAAAAGGTTGCTTTATCACTATTTTTAGCTCACCTTGGTTGAGACATTTGTAAACACTAAGTGAAAATGATTGGATTTTATCAAGGTCATGTTCAGCCCACATGTTAGCTAAGTTGTAAACAGCTTTTTTTAAATTTATTTCCAGCATGAGAATCTGATTCTTAGATAGGGCTATTCTAGGCTACGTGTTAAATGGCATTTTTTTACTGCGCTGTTCAAATTAATGATCACGTAGCCCTGTCACGTGAGCTACCATGTGATCTAAAATTGTGGGTTAAAACAGACATTTTTTAGTAGATTTGGCAGTCATATTCCACATTTCTGGAGCTCAAAGTGTTTTGATATTGATGCCAGATTGTTTTAAAGTTCATCTATTTTTTGAAATTTAATAATTTATATTCTCTGGAAAACAACACAAGTGCTCTTCTTTATGAAAATTCTGGAACATTATAAATTGTGATTCAACGAGGAACTGTTGCTATCAGTACAACGACCTCATCTGACGTCATCGCCTTTCATATTGGAACTTCATCGAGATTCGAACCTGGATTCAATTAGAACTGTTTAGTGATAGGACTTATATTTTTCAATTCTAGGATTAATTTTTGGATTATATTCACAAACCATAAGTCCTATTTCAAATTTTTACCTTGTTTTCTAGGGAAATAAATTATTTTGTTAACATTTACAAATCTTGTTCACTTCACTCTTTTCTTTTGTTACTTTTGTACAAGCCTACACATAACACTTGACATACAGCAACAACAAATACTAGAGGTAGGAATAATCCATGTAAATGAACATCTTACATCAACTTCCATAACCCTCTGTCCTTAAAAATGTTGTAACTTGGAAACTTTTATGTAGCTTCACATTGACTTGTACAGGGTATTTCATCAGGTACATTGCATTAGCTTCACACTGACTTGTACAAGGTATTTTACTGGGTACTGCATTAGCTTCACAGTGACTTGTACAAGGTATTTCATTGGGTACATTGCATTAGCTTCACAGTGACTTGTACAAGGTATTTCATTGGGTACATTGCATTAGCTTCACAATGACTTGTACAGGGTATTTCATTGGGTACATCACATTAGCTTCACAGTGACTTGTACAAGGTATTTCATTGGGTACTGCATTAACTTCACAGTGACTTGTACAAGGTATTTTATTGGGTACTTCATTAGATTCACAGTGACTTGTACAAGGTATTTCATTGGGTACATTGCATTAGCTTTACAGCAACTTTTACAGGGTATTTCACTGGGTACATTGCATTAGCTTCACAGCGACTTGTACAGGGTATTTCATTGGGTACATTGCATTAGCTTCACACAGTGACTTGTACAGAGTATTTCATTGGGTACATTGCATTAGCTTCACAGTGACTTATACAAGGTATTTTATTGGTTACTTCATTAGCTTCACAGTGACTTGTACAAGGTATTTTATTGGGTACATTGGGTACACTGCATTAGCTTCACAGTGAGTGACTTGTACAAGGTATTTCATTGGGTACACTGCATTAGCTTCACAGTAACTTGTACAAGGTATTTCATTTGGTACACTGCATTAACTTCATAGTGACTTGTACAAGGTATTTCATTGGGTACACTGCATTAGCTTCATAGTGACTTGTACAAGGTATTTCATTGGGTACACTGCATTAGCTTCACAGTGACTTGCACAAGGTATTTCATTTGGAACACTGCATTAGCTTCATAGTGACTTGTACAAGGTATTTTATTGGGTACACTGCATTAGCTTCACAGTGACTTGTACAAGGTATTTCATTGGGTATACTGCATTAGCTTCATAGTGACTTGTACAAGGTATTTCATTGGGTACATTGCATTAGCTTCATAGTGACTTGTACAAGGTATTTCATTGGGTACATTGCATTAGCTTCACTGTGACTTGTACAAGGTATTTCATTGGGTACATTGCATTAGCTTCACAGTGACTTGTACAAGGTATTTCATTGGGTACATTGCATTAGCTTCACAGTGTCTTATAGAGTGTATTTCCTTAGGTAAGTAATTATAAACTCTCCAGGATAATTCTTTTAAACAGAAAGCTGTTTGGACAGCATAGTGGAGGAATTGGTATATAACATTTATTGATAATAAAGGGTCTTCAGTACCCATCATAAAAAACTTATATATTAAACCTCATACTTCAGTTAATCATATGCCTGGTATCAGTCAAAACAAAAGCTTGGTACTGCTTGTAGATTTAAGTTTTCTCATATTCGTTACTGTCATAAACTCAGAAATCTATCGCTTGATGACTCGAAGTAAAACAAGTAATTCCCAATCATACAAACACTATTTCAAACTCAAAACTCCGGCTGAATATCTGCCAGTATGCTGACTGACAGTGAGGTGTCATCACAAGAGAGTGTGATTTTCATCTTGGAAAATCAAGTAGGATCAATGCGTATCCAGTTTAATCCACATAATTAGCTGATCAATCCAGTTAAAGTCTTTTCTTTGGAAATGACACTTTATCTTTAAAACAATATTATATTGAAATATGGGTTTGATATTGTCCTGTGCACATGGATTTTCTTGCTAGTTTGGGGGTTAGTAGTCTTAATAGGATTTTGGCCCTGGATGAATAAAGCAGTGTGGGTCAGGTTTTATTGTTTAAATTTTACAATGACATTTTATAAGAAAGAATGCAATCCTTTTGCATTTAAATGAAGGAAAAGGCCCCCAAATCATCATCATTTCAGAGTGGCTGTGGATATTATTTATTCAGCTCCCAGCATTTTTATCATCCCCTTCACTAATGGGCATGCTGAAAAACACCATGATGGTGAATGTTTTACAGGAGATCCAAGCTGTGCTTACTCACTGGGTGGTGAATATAGTTTGAAAGCTGAACTCACTGGCATAGGCTCCAGGGTCCTCCTCGTGTGAATGACAGCAGGAGTTGTGGCCAGTTCTAGACCTGAGCTGAGTCAGATTATTGCTAATCCTTCTTTCAGAACAGAAGTTGGTACAGTTTTCAGTGAAATGTGATGAATGTGCAATCCATCTAGACATGACATATATGTATTTTCACATCCTCATAATCCCAGCATCTCACTTTAATCTCAGTCTTCACTGCAACTTTGATTGTGTTATCTCCCTCTTCAGAACATCATCCTCCACAACATCACTGTGCCTGGATAATGTTCTACAAAAATTTATAGTAACCTTGGTTCTGAGTTGGACATGAACCATCTCCTCTCACAGCTTTCCATATAGGATTCCTAGTAAGCAAGGGCAAATCTGATGTCATCCTTTCTGAACATTGTATACATTTAGTTTATGAAATTCATATCCTATCTCAGCCTTATTCAACTTTCTCCCAAGATCAAGAAATCTATATGTTTTAAGTTTCTTCAGCTATTTGGCCTTCTCTGTACAGCAGTGGACTTGCTCTGTCTCACCCATCCCTACAGCACCCCTTGCAGATGGCACTACTGACCCAGTAGCACCCAATCTCCAATTGACTAAATCATCAGATAACAATCTCAACTGAAATCCAACACTTCCTACACCAGTGGCAAGACAGGATGTGGTTAGCAATGGGAATAGCCCAGCAAGTTCCCCAAGCAGAAATTACAATCTGAAGAAACTCAGTTTGTCAGGTTGGTGGGGGGCCACTTACTACCCTGCTTCATGACAGCCAGCAACAATTGGAAGCCTTTCCTATCAACCTCTTGAAGGTGAAGAACATTCTCAATGCTTCCTGTGTTTTGAAAGATCTGCTCCATAGAAAGATGATTTTCACACCATTAGACAACATCATTGTGAGGGGCCCCAAGTGGCCGAGTGGTCTAAAGCGCTCACCGTTCCGGATCACTGCCATCTCACCTCTGTCTGCGTGGGTTCGAGTCTCAGGCTCGGCTAATGTGGGTACGTGAGAAGGCCTGCCAGTAGCTTCTCGTGGGTCGGTGGTTCTTCCCGGGGTTTTCCAGGGTTCTTCCTCCACCATTAATATTGGCCACCATGTATAGCCTATCTTGTGCTGAAAAATGGCATTAAACCCTACAACAACAACAACAACATCATTGTGATGAATTTTCTCCTCAAACAAGAGGGAACCAAATCACCAGAAGCATGGATGATGGTATGTGAGTTCCTTTTCTGGTGCTTCTAGATGCCAAATCTCAGTACAGGTCTGTTAAGCATAACGTCAATTTATGTCTGAGCAAACTCTTTCTTCATGTCAGGCTCCTGCTGAGGATCTCAACATCTGGAAGGCCCTCTACTTTGAAAGCATACAAGGGAAAGTGGCTAATGACATGAAGAAAATTCTTCAAGAAACTATTGACTGAATGGCTAATTTCTTCTTTTGCCTATTTAAGGAGAAGACATGAGTGGCCATTTCTAAAAGCAGTTATTGTTGCATGATTTTATACTCTCAGAAATTATCAAAGAGATGATTTTGGTCACAAGAAGGATATTTTCAACCTGTTTTTCAGTTTCAACCTGTCCAGATGCCACTTGTTCACCTTATTTCCCAAATGGAACCTCTCCTGGGCATTGATGTGGTTAAGTTTGCCTAAATTTGAGGCCCTGTCTTGGCATCACTGAAATTGCTATCTTACAAGACATTTCCCAGCAGCCCCAGCTTCAGCATACAAGATGAGGAAACTGCATGCACTGTCTGTTGATCCAAAGTACCTCCAGTTATGGTCAATAATCCTGAGGATACATCCTAGCTTTTTCTCTAAGAACAGGTTGTCATCTACAGTAGTGGACAGGAATCAGAAAATAGTTATTCACCCTCTCTCCTTGATTGATTGATCCATCAAGAGAAGCAAGGCTGAAGGACCAAATTTGCACACTCAAGTGCTGTCTGAGGTATACTGAAGGCATCTGCAGCCCTTACAGTGGCATTATCTGCCTTGAAAGGCAGGGAAACAAAAACAATCACTGAATCAGCATATTCTGAGCTTTTTCAGGCTCAGGTATGCTTCATTAAGGTCTCAGGAACAGGCATGCCTCATCAAGGTCTCAGGAACAGTTATGCATCATTAAGGTCTCAGGAACAGGTATGCCTCATCAAGGTCTCAGGCACAGTTATGCTTCATTAAGGTCTCAGGAACAGGTATGCCTCATCAAGGTCTCAGGCACAGTTATGCTTCATTAAGGTCTCAGGCTCAGGTATGCTTCATTAAGGTCTCAGGAACAGGCATGCCTCATCAAGGTCTCAGGCACAGGTATGCCTCATCAAGGTCTCAGGAACAGTTATGCATCATTAAGGTCTCAGGAACAGGTATGCCTCATCAAGGTCTCAGGCACAGTTATGCTTCATTAAGGTCTCAGGAACAGGTATGCCTCATCAAGGTCTCAGGCACAGTTATGCTTCATTAAGGTCTCAGGAACAGGCATGCCTCATCAAGGTCTCTGGATCATCAAGGTCTCAGGATCAGGTATACCTCATCAAGATCTCAGGATCACATAAACCTCATCAAGGTTTCAGGATCAGGCATTGTTCTTGAAATCCCAGAGATTTTGAGTCTCATTGTTTGAAAGCAACATTACAGTATGAGACAGTGTGGAGTCTTTTGGCTGCCATGTACAGCAGACTTTTTCCAGTTTCTACCAATGTGATATGGATTTTCAGAGACAATAGTTGAACCTCTGGTAACTACCCAGAAGATCACTAGGCCCTATTCATGACAGCACAACATTAATAGCTTTTACTGGATTTGCTTGGAAACCTTTTCTTCAGTAAGGCAAAACTACTATTCCAAACTACAAGGGTTTGATTGACATTGCGCTCATAATCTTCCTGGCTGTGCTGCCATAGGAGAGGGGCTTCATTCATCTTTGAGAATGCAGTTATATTCTTCCTTGAAAGATAACTGGTAGAGGTTGGCTGCTCTTGCATTTCCTCCTACACCTACCTATTCGCATAATGTTCATGTGATCCAATGGTGTATTTGACAGAGAAAGGAAATCTTATAGTAAATTATGTTTCTCCAAGAATACTTAAACAACAACATTACTACTAAGCTCTCCCACGCATTCTTGTTGATTTTGCTCAGGCTTGACTGGAGTAAATTTTGAAGCCACCCAGATGTAACAAGGGTTGGTAATCTGTAAGAGTTTCTTCATTTTGTCTACATGATATATAAATGTAAAAGACAAATTTTCATCTTTTTGGGAGTGCTTGATTTTGGAATAGCAGAGTTTATTTCTGAATCTTAATGTGAATGAGTAAGTATTCTCAGAGACATTATTGACTTTAAAATTTTCCTTTCAATAAAATGTGTGATGTTACTGTGGTAGATTGAAGCTCGTTTATCAAGGGTCACATGACATATTATGTTTGTATGTCAGGTACCATATCAGTATTTTTTTATATTGGCATAATTAATTTATTTGTCACACTGTCATGTAATATAAGTTCATACATCAAAGCTTGATCATTTTTTTTTCTAAACGTGTGGGTTTTGTTTATTCAAGTTGTCTGCTTTTAAAAAGGGAATCATCAGACTTTGAAATGTTGAGGCAAATTATACTAGTTCTTGCACCAAGCTTTGACATCATGCAGGTAACAAAAATTATCAATAAAATGTGGAGTGCATTGTAGAAAATTTGCAACAAATACTAATAGATATCTGTTTTAACTCTGTGGTCACAAACTAAGTAACAGAAAGAAGCAAAACCAATAAGTTTTGTAAAACTGAACAAATAATTTAATTATCAAAGTTATAAATGAAAATGTAAGAGGAACTTACAGTATTATGAACTGAATCCAAAATAATCATGACAAAATTCAATGAAAGTCCAAGAGAATGAAAAGTTCTGTATAAATTTTCAAAACTGGAAATGTAATGGTCTGCCAAGAATCATTACATTATCAAAATGGCATCATCCAGAACTCCTTTGAATAATTCATAATAGTTCAAGAATAATATTTTAGTCCAAATAATGTTCACTATCTATTTCAATTGAACAGTCCAAACAAATGTTTTCCTCTCAAATAATATCTTAGTACAACATAAAACATGTCTACAGACTTACAACAGGAACATAAAAAATAAAGATGACTCCAAAATATGAATAAATCTGATTGTTCAGTTATCTCCTTATATACACCTTCTATTATGACCATATTTCACAACATGATGGATCTTACTACTCAATTTATCTCAGTTCATGTGACCTAACCCAATCAATGGGAAGCTACTGAATTCTTCTAGAACTTTCCAAATGCCATCAGCCAATGAGAAATTAATCCAAAGACATCATTAAGTCTTATTAATAAGATTATTATTAGTAATTGTCAACACATACATAAGCATCTATTTATAGATCCTATGTAATTTTACACTCTTAACAGACCCTGTCATGTAGGCAAAATCTAACTAAAGATAATCTACAGCCATGAATATAACTGACAAAAATTACATAAAAATCATGTACCAAGAATTACAAAAAAATATAGATATACATAAGAATATCTTTGTCATTATTTGTTTTTTCTTTTTTTCAGCAAACACCATAATCAGCATGAAATTTGACCTGTTGAATTTCATATGGTCCTCCGACTTTTTAGTTCCAACCTCGAACTTGTTCAAGAACTACTCACTATCATTCTGCTCAAATGTAAGCACTACTTTATAATGTGTTTTCTATACAGGTGTACATGTAAATAAGGTATACATATACACTGACTTGTATTTTTCTATGCAGGTGTACATGTAAATAAGGTATACATCTACACTGACTTGTATTTTCTATACACTGTCAGGTGTACATGAAAATAAAGTATACATCTACACTGACTTGTATTTTCTATACACTGTCAGGTGTACATGAAAATAAAGTATACATCTACACTGACTTGTATTTTTCTATGCAGGTGTACATGCAAATGAGGTATACATCTACACTGACTTGTATTTTCTATACACTGTCAGATGTACATCAAAATAAAGTATACATCTACACTGACTTGTATTTTTCTGTGCAGGTGTACATGAAAATAAGGTATACATCTACACTGACTTGCATTTTTCTAAACAAGTATAGATGTAAATAAGGTTTGCATCTACACTGACATGTATTTTTCAAAAACAAGTCTAAAAGAAAAAAAGGATTATATCTACACTGACATGTATTTTTCAAAAACAAGTCAACAAGAAATAAAGGTTTACATCTGTATTGATGTAATAAAGAAGATATTAGGCTGATTTTTCTAATATTTTAATCTTTTCTCAATAATAATAATAATAATAATAATAATAATAATGACTTTATTTAAAGAGGGTAACATAATTAGCTGAAGAACTAATCTATTTTGAGGTGCCGCTCCCGTGGCCTAGTGGTTAGAGCGTCCGCCTCGGATGCGGGAGGTCGTGGGTTCGATCCCCGGCCGAGTCATACCAAAGACTTACAAAAATGGTACTGACAGCTGCCTCGCTTGGCGCTCAGCATTAAGAGGTTAGTGTTAGGACTGGTCGGCCTGGTGTCAGGATAATGTGACTGGGTGGGACATCATGCTACATGTCTGCGGCATGATGCTCCAGTGCTAGACATCACTATAAACTGCCCCACTGCAGACATCGTAGCGATATGACTGAAAATTTTTTAAAGCTACGTTAAAAATTCAAATCACACACACACACACACACTACTTTGAGGTCATCATACCAAGGAACTTATTTAAATACAAACACACACATACATACACACACTTATACATACTTATACAGGACAGTGACTTTTCTAAACCCACACATAAGGGTGGGTGTAGAAAGCATTAAGAAGAAAAAAATTGAGCATCTGTTCTGCATGTCCTGACAGAACTGCCATGGTGCATCTGTTCTGCATGTCCTGACAGAACTGCCATGATGGTTCTAGGAGAATACTCTGCACACCACGCTTTGTCGTCTCAGAGTCAATGTAGTCTTCTTAAAATAGGCATGAATTGCATGCTCATTGAGGTTCATGGAGAGAGAGAGAGAGTGAGAGAGACATACACAAATTTTTTCTACATCATTTTCTTTTCACGAGTAATTGCTTACTTTCTGATACTAAAGAAACTTGATAATTCAGCTGATTATAAACATTTCCTAATTCTAATAAAGATCATGTACTAGGCATAAAACCAAATCAGACAATATTGACATACCCCAGTAATGAGAATGCCTCACACACTATATTTATAGTATATTTATATTTATACTACATTTATTTTTATACTATATTTTGCTCAATGAATCTAATGATCTTTTTTCTCAGTATTATGTTATTGGAATAGGCAGACACAGTCATGTCCTCAATATTATGTTACTGCAATAGGCAGACACATTCATGTCCTCAATATTATATTACTGGAATAGGAAGACACATTCATGTCTTCAATATTATGTTACTGGAATAGGCAGACACATTCATGTCCTCAATATTATATTACTGGAATAGGAAGACACATTCATGTCCTCAATATTATGTTACTGGAATAGGCAGACACATTCATGTCCTCAATATGATGTTACTGGAATAGGCAGACACATTTATGACCTCAATATGATGTTATTGGAATAGGCAGACACATTCATGTCCTCAATATTATATTACTGGAATAGGCAGACACATTCATGACCTCAGTATTATGTTACTGGAATAGGCAGACACATTCATGTCCTCAATATTATGTTACTGGAATAGGCAGACACATTCATGTCTGCAGTATTATGGTATTGAAATAGGCATACTGAATTTCTGTATGCTGTGAAGAAAAGAAGATTAATTCATGGACTTGATAACAGATCTGTAGGCAGGGGCAACATAAATATATATTAGTCTCATATACTTGTGAAGTAATCGAAACATCAAAATGTTTATCAAGTGCATAATTTTTGGCAAGGAGAAATCAGTATGTTTCAACTTATTCACATGACAGATTAGTTAGCAGTATCTTGGATGACAAACCCTTCAGAAGATAGGACTTGTTTCACAGTGGCATTGCTTATATATGACAGACCCTTCATAAGATAGGACTTGTTTCACTGTGGCATTGCTTATATATGACAAACCCTTCATAAGATAGGACTTGTTTCACTGTGGCATTGCTTATATATGACAAACCCTTCATAAGATAGGACTTGTTTCACAGTGGCATTGCTGATATAAGTGCCAAATACAGCCAGAGCCCTTTTGACAGCTGTTCTAAAACTGGTAGCATCATTATTCAATACATCATTAATGATCTGATTGTTAATGACAAAATCATTGAAAACATTTGCAATGTCAGTGTCATCAATGACTATGGTGTCGTTTGCCAGAAGTGGGTGAATTTTAGTCTGATCTTTGTGTGTTCCCCCAATGAGTTCATTGAAAACTTTCCAAATAGAATTTTAGTTTCTCTTTTTGTTTTAAAGCAATGACTGATAATAATTTCTTGTAGCTGTTTTAATCATACTTATTATTTTATTTCGCCATACTTTATATTGTACTTGGTTTCCCATAGCCTTGAATTGTCTCGTGTTTTCATGGCATCTAAGATTTCAGTTGTAATCCAGTTAGGTCGGATTTCATATTTTACCAGATTTACTTTCTAACCATATAATTCTGATTTAAAAAGTTAAGAAAAGATAGCATGCAACAACATGTCAAACAGTTTAGTTGTGGAAGATTTGAGTATTTGAAGTGGTAATTTCATTTCATTATTACTCAATAATAATAATAATAATAATATTATTATTATTATTATTATTATTATTATTATTATTATTATTATTATTATAAGTCATGCAGATAATTGTCTATAATTGTTTGCAGTTGGACCTGACTTGTACACAAATAATATAGTATTATTATTTAGCAATTTCACAATTCTTTATTATTCAGTAATTACACAACTCATTATTATTTAGTAATTACACAACTTTATTATTTAGTAATCACATAAGTCTTTATTATTTAGTAATGTTTAGTAATTACACAACTCTTTTTTATTTAGTAACTGCACAAGTCTTTATTATTTAGTAATTACACAACTCTTTATTATTCAGTTATTACACAACTCTTTATTATTTAGTAATTGCACAAAAGTCTTTATTATTTAATAATTACACAACTCTTTTTATTTAGTAATTACACAGCTCGTTTTTATTCAGTAATTACACAACACTTTATTATTTAGTAATTGCACAAGTCTTTATTACTTAGTAATTACACAGCTCTTTATTATTTAGTAATTACACAACTCTTTAATAATTAGTAATTACACATCTCTGTTATTTAGTAATTACACATCTTTATTAATTAGTAATTACAAATCTATTATTTAGCATTAAACATCTTTATTAATTAGCAATTACACATCTCTGTTATTTAGTAATAACACATCTTTATTAATTAGTAATTACACATCTTTATTAATTACACATCTCTATTATTTAGTAATTACACATCTTTATTAATTAGTAATTATACATCTCTACTATTTAGTAGTTGCAAAACTCTATTATATAGTAATTACACAACTCTTTACATGGCTTTAATCCCAATCACACTGCAATTGCATAAGATTAATTATTAATGTTGTTTGTTATAGCTAAAAGACCTGTACACAAGAGGTAACAGGATACCCACCTACAAGAATTGCTCAGTGACCAATTTCACGTATGTATATTCATCTTGTTTCATATTTTATGATACAGTTCCATTTCATTCCTGTATCATATAATGTAATGCATAATGTAATTTTGCTTAGAACTCGAAAAGCATGGAGAAGAAATGGAGGCAAATCTAATAAACTTGTACGGCATAATAGTATATAAATGGGGGGTAACTCTAATAAACTTATACTGATTATTGTAATAGATTCCAACTCATGCTTGTCTGGACTTTGTTAAATTGTTAAAATTATGCTAAAACATTCTTTTTGAATTAGTAGCAATTTTAATTACTGATCCTAAAATCACATTTCGGTTAAAATCTGCATTATAATGATAGGGTAGGATGGTTCACAGGTGATAAGATTTAAAAAATGTGAGAACCTTTGCTGCCATTCACAAATGGATACAACCAAGTTTAAACTGTAATGTATCATTAATAAGGGAGATCTGTTAATTTGATATTGGTATTAGAATAACTTACCCAACAACAACAATGATCAACAAACATGGATAAAATATATAGCACAGTATGTGAGACTTCTCATTTAAGGTTAAATTTCACGATTTCACTTAACAGAAACTTTTAACAGATTTTCCAATAATTTTTACCTTTTAACTCTGAAATATAATTATCATTCATTAAATGATATTTTTTGAAGACATATCCAATTATTTGCATTTGTTAATTTTTTTCAATGATGGGATAAGTTTAAAAAATGGAGATTCAGTTACAAAGTAAATGCATTTCATATGGCTATTATTTGAGTCAGCCATGTTCCTCAAATTTTGTAGATGTCATGACTTTTTAATTGTCATTTTATTTAACTTGAGAGTTCAGTTTTTAATAAGACTGTTTTTTCAATCAAATGTGACTATACACTTAGGTTAAAAAGTGACCTCATAATTTAATCTTGATGTTATTTTACATCCAGTCTCTCTCAAAAGGTGTAGCACTACTATACTCCTATAAAAAAGTGACCTCATAATTTAATCTTGATGTCATTTTACATCCAGTCTCTCAGAAGGTGTAGCACTGCTATACTCCTATAAAAAAGTGACCTCATAATTTAATCTTGATGTCATTTTACATCCAGTCTCTCTCAAAAGGTGTAGCAGTGCTATACTCCTATAAAAAGTGACCTTATAATTTAATCTTGATGTCATTTTACATCCAGTCTCTCTCAAAAGGTGTAGCAGTGCTATACTCCTATAAAAAGTGACCTTATAATTTAATCTTGATGTCATTTTACATCCAGTCTCTCAAAAGGTGTAGCAGTGCTATACTCCTATAAAAAAGTGACCTCACAATGTTATGACTCAGGTTTTAAAATAAGTAACAAAATAGACAAAACCAAAGAAGTTTTGTAAATTTCTAAATATAATTTGTTTCCCTAAATTACAAATTGAAAACTTAAATATAACTTAGAGTATGGTGAATGAAATCCTAAATAGTCCCAAATGTTCTATCACCATAGTCCAGAATTGCCAAATAATCCGGATATGTTCCAGAGGTATTCCAAATGAAGTTCACACTATTGTACTGATGTGCCAATAGTATTTTTGAATCACAATGATATAATCTAAATGTCTTTAAATGAATTCAGTAATTCTGAAACAGATAATAGATCTAAATAGTCCAAGCACTTTATTATTCCAATAAATGATTGAATTAAATAACAAAATCCACTCAAAATGACCTCAGTTAAATATATCCACTATGACTGAAGTATGTGGTAGGAATACCTCATTTTCAGGTAAACATCTCTTACATAGAATGCTAAGAGATAGTATTTGAACCAGAAAGAGGTTCATTGACTCATCTTCATTGCACCCAAACTTGTCAACAAGGTCAAGTAGTTTATTTGCCAGCTAATCAGGAATTAGGTCATTCTGTTTTTTCAAGAAAACATGAAGCCAATGCCTGAAGTCAAAAATCAAATGCACATGTATACATGAATAAGAACACGAGTCAACTTTGAAACTGCCTACTGTGTTTTAAGAAGACCTCAGCTTAAAATATAGTCATAAAATATTAGTATTTAATTAGTGTTAATTAGTAAATGACCCTTACAATCCATAATCATAAAATTAAGACACATGATATAGATATACATAACAGTAATGTTATCACATCATTTTATCACATCCTGTAGATTATAGCACTAGTATACACCTAGATAGAAAGTAATCTCATAATGTAATCATGCCATCATTTGACATCCAGTCTCTCCCAGAGTTCAGAGAACTACCATTCACTTAAGTACAAAGTGACTTCACAAAATGTAATCACGCCATTTGACATCCAGTCTCTCCTGTACTTTATAACGCTACTTTACATCTAGATAAAATTTGATTTCTAATTCTAATCTTCATGCCATTTGACATCCAGTCTCTCCTGTAGTTTATAACACTACCATACATCTAGGTAAAAAGCAATCTCTAATTGTAATCATCATGCCATTTGACATCCAGTCTCTCCTGCAGTTTATAACACTACCATACATCTAGGTAAGAAGTGATCTCTTAATATAATCATCATGCTGGTTACAAATTAAATTAGAACTATAGATAAATGGATATAGAGACTAGGAGGAGAGGGGGTTCAATGACTAACATTATAACAATTGGATGTGTTGTCCTGCAATGTAAGCAGCTGTACCTGACAGTTATGATGTGGGAGTCGGGATAGGAGTTGATTTCTTACTTCATTTGACTCATGGACCCCATTTACTATAACCATTTACTGATAGTCTTAATTTCATTTGTAAGTAACCCCTGTAGGTAACCTAACTGTTAATGTTGTTGTTGTTGTTGTAGGGTTTAACGCCATTTTTCAGCACAAGATAGGCTATACATGGCGGCCAGTATTAATGGTGGAGGAATAACCCTGGAAAACCCCGGGAAGAACCACCGACCCACAAGAAGCTAATGGCAGGCTTTCTCACATACCCACATTAGCCGAGCCTGAGACTCGAGCCCACGCAGACTAACTGTTAATGAACATGAAAATAGATTTAAAGAAATGATAATTGGTTACTCACATGTCTGGACAATATTGAATCAGCCAAGTCACATTAAACTCATCTATGAAGCATCAACTCCCAAGAGCCATTTGTATGTTCAACAAATCAACATATCCTTTGCTTTGAATATTGAACTTCTACTCAGAACATGTGCAAATTAAAATAAAATATTAAGACCATGCTGTGGAATGTTCAAAACCTTATCTCACCTACAATTGATGAAATTGCTTGTTTGTCATTGGTGGTGCTATTATGTTTTATGATAGAGAATCCCCTGTTCATTCTATAAATAGTTACAAAGCAGAAGCTGTTCATACACTTAACTAAGGCTTAAAAACTGATACAAAATATCTTTAAAAAAGCAAAATAAAAATGAAAATAATGAATAAAATTATTAAGAATTTCAATTACAAGAGTTTAAAGTTGTTTTTTCTGAGTTTATTGTGGTATAAACTGTCAGTTGCCAACTCACACAGCTTACATAATGCCCTTTGGGCATTATTTGCTCAGTGATTTGACAACTGACAGTTTATACAATACTAAATTCAGAAAAAAACAACATTAAACTCTTAAATCATTACATTATTTTGCATCCATTGTCTCCCACAGTTCATAATGCTACTATACTGTTACGTGTCTAGGCACGTATAAAAGTAACAAAGAAAAGAGTGAAGCCAACAAGCTTTGTAAATTTAACAAAATAATTTTTTTCTATAGAAAACAAGGTAAAAATATGAAAAAAGGACTTACGGTTTATGAATCAAATATAAAAATTAATCCAGTAATTAAAAATATAAGTCCTATCACTAAAAAGTTCTAAATGAATCAAAGTTCGAATCCCGATGAAGTTCCAAGATGGAAGGCGATGACGTCTTCTATAACCTCCCTTGTGTTGTCGTGTCAACAGTTCCTTGTTGAATCACCAAGAATAATATTCTGGCTTTAGAATTCCGAATAATTTTCAGTAAATGTCTTTGTCCAAGAATTCTGATGAGTACAAGTATTCTCCAGGGTAAATAAATTATTAATTCCAAAGCATAGAAAAATTTAAATCAAACTGGCAACAACAAAAATAATACCTTTGAGCCTGAAGGTATGAATTATGACTGACTAGAAAAACACTATGATACATCACTTTAACTCCAACTGAAATGCAAAACAAACCACGTGATAGGGTCACGTGATCACTTTCTTTCAAGAGATGTAGTAACATCATATGTCAATTATCACATAGGCCATGTATGGATTTGATTGTACTGAACAAATCTTACTATAAGATTCAAAAATAAAAAAAGTTGTTTACCACAGAGCTGAAACGGACTCCAAAATCTAGGTCACCAAAAGATACAAAGTTTCAGACTACTGCATGTTTATCAGATTTAACAGAACTGAACTGAATTTTCTGGAAAATGTCAAATCCAGTGAATAAAGTTATCATTACAATAACATGTAATGAAATAAAAATAAAATTTAAAAAAATTTAAAACCAACACAGAAGTAATTAAAGTACATATACGTAACAATGCACCTAGGAAAAAGTGATCTCATGATGGAATCATCACATCAGATTCAAGGTATGCAATAAGACTTTGATTTTACAGGTGTGGATTATCTTAAGACCAGTATAGACTCTGATGTGATGAAAGAACCAGGTCTGTATTGTTGGCAGTTGAGTACAAAATAGAGATCTTCAAATTTGCACACTTATGATGTATTTTTATTATTTCTATGTTCATCATGGTGTGATTTTTAGTTTGTTGTCTGTTTTGTCTTTTTAACTAAAACTTATAACATATCTTCCTTTGGTGTTGTTTTGGAGTTGACTAACTCCCCAGAGTTTGTCCCTTGCTGATTCTACAGAAAATAGTGTATTGATTACTGCATGGAGAAAAATGGCAATTTGTGGTGTAGTTACATTTAATGTTAATCATCAGACTATAAATAGTAACAGTGTTCAGAAAAATCTATGTACTTTACTATATTGAAAAACTTAAAAGTTATATTATGAAAATTAAACTTAATCTGATACTTTTTTTTCAACTTTCCAGTAGGATCAATGGCTCTGGCTCAGAAAAGGTGGAATTTGATCTGACGTTTGAGAGGGTCTATCCACAAAATCAAGTACAGACCCTTCTGGATCTAATCAAGGAAAATTATGCTACAAGTACAACAAACCTAGTCATCGTTGGGCCATTGCAGATTGCAGAGAGCTCAATTATCCTAGCTAACACTGCATACAAAGTTGTTCCAGTCTAAAGTAAAATGGTGGGTTTGTAAACAAAAATAAAGTATTTGATTGAGTTCATTAAAATATTGATCTTAAGATGAAGTACTCGTATATTGTGTTTAACTAACTGGTTCTAATCACAAGGTAAGCCAACTATAATTACTATTAGATGGAGGGGTGGGACTTTCAGATGGAGGGGGTGGGGCTTTCAGATGGAGGGTGTGGAGCTTTTCTGCTTGAGCCGCACTTGTTGGGCTGTCATTTTTTTGTTTCTTTTTTTTCAGTTTAATTGTTTGAGTCATATTTCAAAAACCACTCCTTTGAAATTTTGATGCCACCATAATGGTTGATCTGAATCAGTGGTCATGTTCATGTTATCCTCAGGCCTTAGTGATAGTGACTCACAATGCCTACATGTACTTAGTTATTACCTGATACTTACACTGGCAAGTCATCTTCATGGTTATGTGTACTAAAAGATGTAACAACAAATTTTATAGATTCAGATTGCTTATCTTTTGGTACCTGAATGCAGAAAACGAAATAGATGTCATTTTTTACATCAGTATAATGGCTAAAAGATTGTATGGGGGGAAAAAGGGGCCAGATTAATTTGGCTTTGATTACCTGTGGAAATAATGTCAAATATACCATCATATGTAACGTTAGTTACCTGTGGGAACTTGACTTAGAATACAGTACGAGCCCATGGCATCAGGCTGTCAGATGTTTAGAGCACTGTCATCATGTGTAATTTTAGTTACCTGTGTAAATATTTAAGTCATAATTAACTGTAGCTACCAGTCTAAATATTGTTGAATATGTCAATCACATTTTACTGAAATCTATAAGCAACTTTGGCTCGTTCAGCATGCAAATTAAGTGTTTAAAAATCAATTTATTTTGGTTTTTAGGAGGTTGTGTAGCATGAAATGTAAATTATAGTAATTTTTACCCTGAAAATGACAATTTAATAAATTGATTACAAATATACATCACAATTCTGCACATTACTTATTCTTGCACATACCTATCAATCCATTTGGCAGTACAGTGAATAAAAAAAATGAATCAATGTATACCATATTCATTCATTACTCAGATAGAGAGACAAGGAAAAACTAATGTTAATATGAAGGTGAACAGATACAAATTACAGGTGTATGAGCAGTCAACATGGTGGAGAAAGAGAGGGAGAATGCAGACAGACAGACCGACAGAATGTTAGGCCTAGATAAGAATGTGCAGATTCATAGCTTATTAAGTGTACACAAATGACATGCATTGATTCCACTGGAATATGTAGTCATTCTTCATCATATACATGTTATCGAGAAATATACAATGTACAAAAAAACTGATATATCAAATAGCTTAATATATTCATATCATGTAAATACCTAATCACTTGAGACAAAAGTCACATTTCAAATAGCACTTTCAAAATATCACCATGCTTGTATCTAGGAATACAAACAAATTGAAACAATTATTGAATATCTTAATACATTTATTATACAAGTACACTTGGGACTTATGGCTTAATACATTTATTATACAAGTACACTTGTGACTTATGGATTAATACATTTATTATACAATGCGACTTATGGATGTAACTACTGAAACAGTGATCAACTTTAGGAAAACAAAGTCATGTAGCCTGCCTCTATTCCTGTACTGTGAAAATACAAGATACAGATTTTTATGACAGTTACATTTGTTTCAAATATGATATTTTTCATTTTTCCCCATATGGTATTCATTCCAAAACTGCACTTAAGGAAAGAAAACCCCCAATTTTATGGTATTCATTCCAAAACTGTACTTAAGGAAAGAAAACCCCCAATTTTATGGTATTCATTCCAAAACTGCACTTAAGGAAAGAAAACCCCAATTTTATGTGAGATAACAGCACTGTTCTTTATACAGATCATATGAAATTAACTCATTTAAAATATACAGAGATATAACACTCACTTATAAACCAACAAAATCACCATTTTCTAATTAATTATATGCATTGATCAATCCGATAACAAAACTTATGATAAGAAACAAGGAACATTTAAAACTACTTAACCAAGTTTAATTAATTCATAAATTTATTAAAATTCAGTAAACAGTACCATTATTAGTATTTTTCCAATTTAATATTCTCAACATTATAAAACAAGGCAGACATGAGATAATGTTATTTATTGCTCTATTCACTTTTGTACCATACATATTTTAAACTAGATTAATTATACATTCACATTTTCTTTTGCTTAAATGTGCATGAACTTTTTTAGTTACTGGCTATATTAAAGTATAGTGGACTGAAACGACCCACATATGTGGGATGAATTGACCTGGTTGACATAGTAGGTTGAAAGGACCCACATATGTGTGATGAATCAACCTGGTTGACATAGTGGGTTGAAAGGACCCACATATGTGTGATGAATCGACCTGGTTGGCATAGTGGGCTGAAACAACTTATTTATGTGGGATGAATTGACCTGGTTGATATAGTAGGCCAAAACAACCCGACCAAATCAACCCAGGCTGATCTGGTTTGGGGCCTAATTGGCTATACCCTGGGTAATGGGGGCAGTCTAAATGCCCAGAGGATACACAAAATGATTTGAACTGGTAATCCTTGCTCAGGGTTGCCTAATTGACTAAAGGGGTAGACAAAAAGAAGACGAAAACAATAATTGCAACTGGTGGCTTTATTGCAATTACTAAATGAATATTACATAAAATGATGAACTATCTCATCATGCCACAATTAAGTACATCAATATTTGGTGAAGTCTGATATACATTTTGTCTCTTTTTTTTCACAGATTCTATTGATGACGGTGCCACATTGTTGAACCACAGAGATCCATTTTGTGAAATTCTTATGTTAAAGACATTCTGTTTGGAATTTGGAAAAAAATTGTATAAGCAGTCATTTGAAATTCTTTAACTATCATTAAAATTTTAATGTTCATAAAAGTTGATATTTTGAATAAATTTTCAAAGCCAAAAATGCTGTTGTCAGTTTAGAAAACTTTATATTAGAAAGAATAAGAAAGTTGTAAAGTTTTTTCTCTCTCACTCTCTCTCTCTCCCTCTCTCTCTCTCTCTCTCTCTCTCTCACACACACACACACACACACACATCTGATAGTAGAAATTAAATAATTTTGATACAATTTTATGTTAAGCTGATGAATAGGAAAGTATTATAGTAATGTCATTTTTTCATACAAATTTATTTTCAGATAATTACAGATAAAAGTATTCTTCTTGTCAGTATCTAAACTTGCTAAAACAAATAATATAAATAAGCTGTTCTAAAAATTTAAACAACAAAATATAATTTATCCTTTTTTATTCATTAATAGTGTATGGAATTTTACAAACAATGCAGAAATACTTTGGTAAGTTGGCATTTGGTAACTTGGGATAAGTCAAATGTTTTTAATAATATGCACTTGAATAAGGCACTGTAAGCAACACCGGTAATAATATGAATTTGGATTAGGGACTGTCAGCAGTGTCAATCACAATAATTTGACATTACCCATGGATGAAATGCTGTTGATGCCCATATCATTGCACATAATAATTTATTGTTGAATACAAGTTCTTTCAACATTTGATAATGTACTTTGTCAGTGGGCAATTGTTCACAATGTGTGACATGGTCTGCAGAGCTCCACAGCTACAGGAAGAGTCAGTGGCCTGGCCCCATCATACAAGGTTGACTGCACAATGCCCCTGTCCTGTCCGGAAAGGATTCAGTGTGGTCCACAGATGTTGTGGAAGGTTTAAGCCAGGAGGGCAAACAGATGGTTCAGCTATGAGGGAGTAGTTTACAACATCTGCTGAAGACCACTCATTACTCCATGCCAAAATAGCTGTCATATCCTCCAACAATGAAACTAACCAGATTGGATGTCTTGAAGTCAAGCGGACTGCTGGATGTGAAATAATGTCCATGTACAGTGGAAGTTTCCGACTGGCATAGGCCTTAGCCAGCAATTTTGTGGTTACTTTCTGGTGACAGAGATGTGGAGGAGAAATGTTGCTGAGTAATGAGGAAATGACAATGATAATGGGGTATTGCCTGTTGGTAATGACAATGACAATGACAATGGGGTATTGCCTGTAGGTAATGACTATGACAATGGGGTATTGCCCATAAGTAATCACTAAGACTATGACAATTGGATATTGCCCATAAGTAATAATTGTGACAATGGGGGTATTGCCTGTATGAAATGACTATGACAATGGGGTATTGCCTGTAGGTCATGACTATGACAGTAGGGGTATTGCCTGCAGGAAATGACTACAACAATGGGGTATTGCCTGTAGGTCATGACTATCACAATGGGGTATAGCCTGTTGGTAATGACTATGACAATGGGAGTATTGCTGTATGAAATGACTATGACAATGGGCTATTGCCTGTAGGTTATGACTATGATGATAGGAGTATTGCCTGCAGGAAATTACTATGACAATGGGGTATTGCCTGTAGGTCATGACTATGACAGTAGGGGTATTGCCTGCAGGAAATTACTATGACAATGAGGTATTGCCTGTAGGTAATGACTATGACAATCGGGTATTGCCCATAGGTAATGACTATGACAATAGGGGTATTGTCTGTAGGAAATGACTAGGACAATGGGGTATTGCCTGTAGGTAATGACTATGACAGTGGGGGTATTGCCTGTTGGAAATGACTATGACAATGAGATCTTGCCTGTAGGTAATGACTTTGACAATGGGGGTATTGCCTGTTGGAAATGATTGTGACAATGAGGTCTTGCCTGTAGGTAATGACTATGACAATGAGGTATTGCCCATAAGTTATGACTAAGACAATAGAGGTATTGCCTGTGGGAAATGACTAGGACAATGAGGGTATTGCCTATAGGGAATGACTATGATAATGGAGTATTGTCCTTAGGTAATGGCTATGACAATAAGGGTATTGCCTGTGGGAAATAACTATAAAAATGGGGTATTGCCTGTAAGTATGGACTATGACAATGAGATATTGCCTGTTGGCAATGTCTATGACAATGGGGGTATTGCTTGTGGATAATGACTGACAATGGGGATGTTGCCTGTAGGAAATGACTTTGATGATGGGATATAGAGGAAATGACTATGACAATGGGAGTATGCCTGCTGGTACTGACCATGAAATGGTGGTATTGCTTGTATGTGATGAATGTGACAAAAGGTATTGCCTTTAGGTAATGTCTATGACAATGGAGTTTGGCCTATAGGAAATGACTATGACAACTGGGGTATTGTCTATGGGAAATGACTATAACAATGGGGGTATTGCCTGTAGGAAATCATTATGACTATGACAATGGGGGTTTGCCTGTAGGTAATGACTTTGACAATTGGGGTATTGTCTGTTGGTAATGACTGAGAATATGGCCTCAGCATCTGATACCAGTAATGGGAGGGATAGTTCTGCTAGTCCAGCATAAAGAATGCATAAAAGATATTACTGTTAATCCCAGATAGATAATGTTCCAGATGATTCTAAAAACCGTTTTATATATAGGTATAGATATATGATGCTGATTTTGGATTAACGTTGCAATCTACAGGATACTGTGATTTTTACCCATTAACACCTGAACATTAAAAGTTAAAGAGGAATGGTCCAATAGCAATACAATTATCACAATAGTTACAAAATGTATTAATTGCGATAAATTGATACCAAACTTAATAAGATGAAATATATAGCGCATTGTAGAAACAAAAATTATATCCAGTCTTGGTAAGAAAGTAACAAAAGGTCATAGGGTATTCGAGTTTTACCAAGATAATTGAGCAACTTCATATCAAATTAAATGCTACTGTTAGAGCACACTCTGAATCTGCTGAATTTGAGGAAGATTTCTTTATATTAATGAATAACTCAGCATCTGCAAAAACCATTAAATACTTGAGAAGAAAAGTAAAAATCCAGTTGGTGAGACCTGCTGAAATAGAGGGGAAAAATAAAGACAATTTCCAATCATTATGTATATCTATATTGTGTGTTTAACTTGTCAATGATTGTAGATTGTAAACATGTTGACATGGCCTTATGACCTTTGAAGGTTCTAGAAGGCATACCTGCTTTTTGCCATGTTTGTTAGTTATAAATAGCTGTTAACTTCAAGGTCCTGGGTTTGTTTTAGAAATTTAAATGGTTCTGGAAGCAAACTTTTCACCCACATCTTGGTCATTTTATTGTGTCCTAGATTTTTTTATATAAAGTTATTGTCATCAAAATAATTTCTACTTTAGATTAAGTCTTTTGAATCGGTGTTAGTTGTGTTCAGATATAATTTGAGAAGAATATCAACCATCTAAAACACTATAAATATATAATTCCTTACCATCTAAAACACTATCAGGATATCATTCTAGACCATCTAAAACACATTCAGGATTTCATTCTAGGCCATCTAAAACACATTCAGGATATCATTCTAGGCCATGTAAAACAATAAGAATATCATTCTAAGCTGTATAAAACACTGTAAGGATATGATTCTAGGTCATATAAAACACTATAAGGATATCATTCTAGGCCATCTAAAACAATAAGAATATCATTCAAGGCCAACTAAAACACAGGATATCATTCTAGACCATCTAAAACACTATCAGGATATCATTCTAGACCATCTAAAACACATTCAGGATTTCATTCTAGGCCATCTAAAACACAATAAGAATATCATTCAAGGCCATCTAAAACACAGGATATCATTCTAGGCCAACTAAAACACTATCAGGATATCATTCTAGGCCATCTAAAACACAGGATATCATTCTAGGCCATCTAAAACACAGGATATCATTCTAGGCCAACTAAAACACTATAAGGATATCATTCTAGGCCATGTAAAACAATAAGAATATCATTCTAGGCTGTATAAAACACTGTAAGGATATCATTCTAGGTCATATAAAACACTATAAGGATATCATTCTAGGCCATATAAAACATAAGGATATTCTAGGCCATATAAAACACTATAAGGATATCATTCTAGGCCATATAAAACATAAGGATATTCTAGGCCATATAAAACACTATAAGGATATCATTCTAGGCCATCTAAAACACAATAAAGATATCATTCTAGGTCATCTAAAACACTATAAGGATATCATTCTAGGCCATGTAAAACAATAAGGATATCATTCTAGGCCATATAAAACACTATAAGGATATCATTCTAGGCCATATAAAACACTATAAGGATGTCATTCTAGGCCATATAAAACATAAGGATATTCTAGGCCATCTAAAACACAATAAGGATATCATTCTAGGCCATATAAAACACTATAAGGATATCATTCTAGGCCATATAAAACACTATAAGGATATCATTCTAGGCCATATAAAACATAAGGATATTCTAGGCCATATAAAACACAATAAGGATATCATTCTAGGCCATCTAAAACACAATAAGGATATCATTCTGGGTCATCTAAAACACAATAAGGATATCATTCTAGGTCATCTAAAACACAATAAGGATATCATTCTAGGCCATATAAAACACTATAAGGATATCATTCTAGGTCATCTAAAACACAATAAGGATATCATTCTAGGCCATATAAAACACTATAAGGATATCATTCTAGGTCATCTAAAACACAATAAGGATATCATTCTAGGCCATATAAAACACTATAAGGATATCATTCTAGGTCATCTAAAACACAATAAGGATATCATTCTAGGCCATATAAAACACTATAAGGATATCATTCTAGGTCATCTAAAACACAATAAGGATATCATTCTAGGCCATATAAAACACTATAAGGATATCATTCTAGGTCATCTAAAACACAATAAGGATATCATTCTAGGCCATATAAAACACTATAAGGATATCATTCTAGGCCATCTAAAACACTATAAGGATATCATTCTAGGCCATATAAAACACTATAAGGATATCATTCTAGGCCATATAAAACATAAGGATATCATTCTAGGCCATATAAAACTATAAGGATATCATTCTAGGTCATCTAAAACACTAACACAAAACTAAAAAGTAACAAACCCTAGAGCATCTAGGCAACTGTCTAAAAGATAAATACTTAAGGCTCTAAAACACCATTAAGTGCCTCATTAAAGGTGACAAAACAAACTATAAACATCATCATCATAACCTCCACCAGGACTATCACTCCAGACCCTTAAGAATGCTAAAAGTACCTTATTAAGTGGCATGTAAGACCCTAAGAAACACTATAAGTACCTCATTAAATGACATGTAAGACCCTTAGGAACACTATAAGTACCTCAGTAAATGACATATACAACCCTTAGGAACACTATAAGTACCTCATTAAATGACATGTACAACCCTTAGGAACACTATAAGTACCTCATTAAGTGACATGTAAGACCCTAAGAAACACAATAAGTACCTCATTAAATGACATATAAGACCCTTAGGAACACTATAAGTACCTCATTAAATGACATGTACAACCCTTAGGAACACTATAAGTACCTCAGTAAATGACATATACAACCCTTAGGAATACTATAAGTACCTCCTTAAATGACATGTACAACCCTTAGGAACACTATAAGTACCTCATTAAATGACATATACAACCCTTAGGAACACTATAAGTACCTCAGTAAATGACATATACAACCCTTAGGAACACTATAAGTACCTCAGTAAATGACATATACAACCCTTAGGAACACTATAAGTACCTCAGTAAATGACATATACAACCCTTAGGAACACTATAAGTACCTCAGTAAATGACATATACAACCCTTAGGAACACTATAAGTACCTCAGTAAATGACATATACAACCCTTAGGAACACTATATGTACCTCATTAAATGACATGCAAGACCCTTAGGAACACTATAAGAACCTCATTAAATGACATGTACAACCCTTAGGAACACTAAAATGTACCTCATTAAATTACATGCAGACCTTAGTAACACTAAAACCTTTAGGAACACTACAAGTACCTCATTAAATTACATGTGAGACCCTTAGGAACACTATAAGTACATCGTGTTATGAGTCTATGCTCTTGAAATAAGCAAAAGAAGAGAGTGAAGACAACAAGCTTTGTAAAATTTAACAAATAATTTATTTCCCTAGAATACAAACTAAAAAATGAGAAATAAAGAACTTACTGTATTGCGAATTAAATCCCAAAACAAATCCAAGAATTAAAGACACAAGTCCTAGTAATAAAAATTCCTGAATAAAACTCAGTACAAGCCCCGAAGAGATCCAAAATTGAAGGCGATGACGTGTCTGTTATAGCCTGCAAAGTGCTGGTGTATCAACATTCTCTTGTTGAATCACATAAATATTATTCCAGGTGTGAATTCAGAATAAATTCCAATGAATGTCTTTATCCAAGAATTTTATCAGAGCACTTTTTTATTTCCAGACAAAATAATCACTTGAATTCAATAATTTGGAGAAAAATAAAATTCAGCCCAAACTGGTCATAACATAATACAACTTAAGAGTGCTAGATGTTAAAGCACTACTGGTAATATACTCACAGTCACAAGATAATATAGCTCTCTGTTTGACCTCAGGTCACAATTAGCATTTTTCTAAAAACAACCATTACCTAATGGAAAATAACCTTCTAGAATGATCTAATGAGCCTTGTTTATTTACAACACAATGGCCTACAAAATTCACTTAGGAATCTCCAAAACCCTGACCCTAATCAACATATTGACTCCATCTTGTTTACCTGAATAACAATCCTAATAATAAGCTCATACACATAGAGAATAATGAAGCTATTACAATGTATTAGTTGTTTTCATAAATGAAATTTAAAAAAATAAAAATATCAAATCAGGTTAAGCAGAAATGATTTAATTTTGCACAAGGTCAAGTCAAGGAAACAATGTTAAATTACAATAACATGTAATGAAATAAAAAAATTTGAAACTAACAGATAAACAATTAAATATACATAACAATCGCTAAATGACATGTAAGACCCTTAGGAACACTAAATGTACCTCATTAAATGACCTGAAAACTCTTTGGAACACTAAATGTACCTCATTAAATGACATGAAGACTTTAGGAACACTAAAAGTACCTCATTAAATGACATGAAGACATTAGGAACACTAAAGTACCTCATTAAATGACATGAAGACATTAGGAACACTAAATGTACCTCATTAAACGACATGAAGACCTTAGGAACACTTAAAGTACCTCATTAAATGACATGTATGACCCTTAGGAACACTAAATGTACCTCATTAAATGACCTGAAGACCCTTAGGAGCACTAAAAGTACCTCATTAAATGACATGAAGATGCTAGGAACACTTAAAGTACCTCATTAAATGACCTGAAGACCCTTAGGAACACTAAATGTACCTCATTAAATGACCTGAAGACCCTTAGGAACACTAAAAGTACCTCATTAAATGACATGAAAACATATGAAATACTTAAAGTACCTCATTAAATTACATGAAGACATTAGGAAAGTAGTAAGCTAATAGGCTGATCTTAAACCAAATGCGGATTCTGGACCAGAACTCCAAGGACCTGCTGGATTAACTTTTTTTAGTGATAAAATATTATTTTTTTTCAGTATAGTAATAAGCTGATCCTAAACCAAATGCGGATTCTAGATCAGAGACCCCACCCCCACCCCTTCCCAAAATTGGAAAGATGATCTACTACTGTTGTAACCATATTTTATGATAATCTTTTTCATACCTGCTGACTCTCATTGGTAGGATATCTGTTAACATACCGTCAATAATACGAAACTCGCGTATTAAATCGTCCATATCATATTTTACACCTCACAAGTAAGATCGTATCTGATCAAGTAATTTTTTGTAAGTGATACTTGCTGTTTTAGAAGATTTTTTTTTTTTTTTTTCAAGTTTAGGTTCAATTTTTTTTACAAGTGTTGAAAGAGAGACACCGACACCAGATATTATTAACAAAAACGGATTTAATAATGCTTCACTTGAGATTATACCAGAGCTAGTCATTAACAATGGCAAATATGATATTGCTTGAAGTATTCTACGGTAGTATTTATAACATTCTTTTACACACCAGAGGTTTTTGTGATAAAATTTGTAATATTGTACTAGTGTGTCAACATCTTGTTTTGGAATTTCTTCTGAAATATGATTGAAATCGATTAGAAGTTTTTTCATTATACAATATTTTATACAAAGACAAAAGTTCTGGCACCAGCAATCGAATCAAGAAACTCACGGAAAATATCATTTTTAGGATCAGCTATAAAAATTCTGTATTTGTCATATACATCTGACGAAGTATCCTTATATCGTTCATCTGTTAGTACCTCATTTTTCTTTAACCAAGCGTATGAGTCAAAAGTAGTTCCTACTTTACGTTCATACAAATCTGTTTCATTCACTAAATTACTGTAATCGCTTTCTGTTTGATCAATATACCCTAATACCAAGCTTACTTGATCTAACGTGAAATTTTTTAAAACAAGATGTTGTCTGATAATTGCATATGCGACCACAAAATTTGCTAGCATTAATTTTTTGAGTGATTTTAATTCAGTTGTTATCAGACCAATAGCAGAAGCTACTTTTAACATTAATTTTTCATATGGTTTTGTGAGTATTTTCTCAACTTCATTGTAATAATTTCGTAATAACAATTGTTTAGAGCGCTGGATTGATGGAAATGAAATATCATCTTCTTCATCTATATCAAAATAAGAATCAGGCTTTGCTACTAAATCTGTTTGGCTGACTTTATCAAAAAACTTCTCTCGCTCAATATCATTAAGATCACTAATTTCATTGTCAAAATTTTTGATTATCTTTATAGATCTGTCAATAATAATCGGATCAAATTCTGGTCTTTTACGTATCATTGGCAAAATTGCATTTGAGTATGGTTTAATAATTAACTCAGTGTCTGGTGTCATAGTAACGATTTTAATTAGGGTTTCTTTGTTGTGATAGTACATACCGAGATACTTAAAAATTTCTCGTTTTAAAAAACTATTGTATAACTTTTTGTTTCTTTTTATTCTTATTATTTTAAATTCCATAAATCTGTTGAGACCATCATGACTATCTTCTACAAATTTTTTTATATCTTCTCTTTCACCGTAAGCTCGTTGTTTTATTAAGTTCGATTTTATTATCAAATCCAAATTTCCAAAATCAAGCTCGAGCAATATTTTTTTAAATATAATTTCAACTTGTTTAAGTTCTTCTAGACAATCATCAGGATAACAGTATCTACTTATCACTTCAAAATTTTCTATTGCTTCTTTTAGTTGTGGTCCCCGCATATACATAACACGAACAAATCTTTTTTCTTCCTCTGACAATGGAGAATTTATTATTGGAATTGAACAATTTTTTCTGGTATTTATCGCACGTGCCGCTAGTGAATCATCTCCAACCTTTTTGGCGGGGTTAAAAATATTATAAAATTCTGTCGCAAGGTCTGTAAACCATTGTGTTGTCATTATTTTATAGCATTAGATTAAATTTGATCATCTAGTGTATATATTGGAAATGCGGTTAGTCGTGGGAATGGATGTTCAGCAGCAAAAACATTAACTCGAAAAGATAAGTACTTGTTAACAATATTTTCTGTCAGGTCTGTAAAATATTGTGCTGTTGAAATATACGTATTTACTGCACTATATAATGTTGTCCAGTCCATATCATTGTTTGATCCTTCCAATTGCCAATTATAAATTCTCCCAACACTAGAGTTTAATCTGCCGCGCAAATGAAATTGCCAAGTAGCAACTGCAGTAGGACATTTAATTTTAATCCAAAACTTTTCAACTTCTCCGTTGGTCGTCCACTCATGTCTATCAGAGAAAGCGTAATAAGGATAATTTTCAGGATAGTATGATAATGCGCTTACCTCAAACCCGGCTCGGTTGTCAGTTGCTTTATAAAGTGTTAGAATATATCCAACATTATTTTTAGTTCGTTTTATACCACTAGACAGACTATCAATATAAGCTTTATTTGTCAGATCATTATAGTTAACTGGAACATATGTCGTAGTTATTTTTTTTGTCTCTCATATTTATGTTGCCTGTCACTGGTCCACCAGATTTCTTAAAATATGGGGTAAGTTCTTCCTTTAACTGAGCATAACTAATAGCATCAGTATCGGCTTGTGGTGAGGTTGTTGGTAGCCCAGTTATTTTTTAATTATTGCTCATTGTAAGATTACCTGTCATTGTGTCGCCGGCTTTGTTAAGTTTATTATCGTCAACAGATTTTAGTTGTGCATAACTTACAGCTTGTGTTTGATTTAAGTTTTCTGGCGGATATACAGTTTCTAAATTTATAAAAAAAATTTCCTGTCATGTTAATATTACCTATAACCGTTCAGTCGATTTTATCAAGTTTGTTATCATCCACATACCTCAACTGTGAATAACTTACCGCTTCTGTATAATTTAAAATTGCTGGCGGATACCTGGTCTCCAAATTTTTTTTTTTTTTTCTGACATATCTAAGTTACCGCTTAAAGTTCCGCCTGTCAGTGACAACTTATTATCGTCGACGGATTTTAGTTGTGTATAACTCACCGCTTGAGTTTGATTTAAGTTTACTGGTGGATATCCAGTCTCCAAATTTATAAAAAAATTTCCTGACATATCTAATTTACCGCTTAAAGCTCCGCCAGATTTATCTAGTTTATTACCGTCGACGGATTTTAGTTGTGCATAACTAACAGCTTGTGCATTAGCAACATTTATTGGCGGATAATCTGTTTCTAAACCTAGTACTCGTTGATTTGACATAAACAGGTTTCCTGTCATTGTATCACCAGATTTTTTTAGATATCCCGATAAATCAATATTGCCGTTTGTTATTGTAGCTGATGAATCTCCTAATGTTGTTCCAAATTTTGTATAATAGCTCTTTATTTATTTAATATAACATAATATTGTTAACATTAATCAGTTTAATATAACATAAAATGTATAACAACAATGGCAAAATCGTCGATATTAAATTTTGATACAGAGCGGATGGTGAAACATTAACATAACAAGGAACTTCCAGATTGCCATTATCTTATTGTTGGACGAACTGGGTCGGGAAAAACAAATTTGCTTATGAATTTACTGCTGGGCGATAATTTTAACTACGATCGAGTTTATATTTATACAATTAATCCACAACAAGATAAGTACGAGCTACTTAACGAATATAATAACAAACTTCGTGATGATCTTGATGCTGGCGAAGATTTTTTTATTATCAAACAACCAGAAGAACTTGTTCCAATTAATCAACTTGATTCGTCCGAACATAAGATAGTAGTTTTTGACGATATTCCGCTAAATAATGTAGAGATGAATAAAATAAGATCATATTTTTCACTGTCGCGTAATACAATTGTAATTCTGTTTATTTAGCCCAAGGTTTTTATAATGTTGACAGATTTATTCGGCGAAATACTGGTTGTTTTATATTATTTCCGGGACTGGACAATGTTGACGTTAGAAATATTGCAAACAAGCAATGTGGCGACGTAACAAAAGATAAATTTATCGAACTTTATCATAAGGCGACAGAGGATAAATATAACTTTTTCTTGTTCGATAAACTTATACATGATCCAACTAAAATGTTTCGCTGTTGTATTGAAAATTATCTGCAGTAAGTTTTTGTTTTCGATAGAAAATTATTTATAATTTTCCCAATTTTATAAAATTTATATATAATAAAATGGACAAACGAGCAAAATACAGAAAACATATAGAAGATCTAAAAAAACTTGCTCAATCTCAAGCAGCATTTAAGCAGCGAGTACAGCAAGCACGACGTGGACAAATAACTGCTGCAGAAGCAACAGCTACGATTCACAAACCAGTTACTGAAGCACTACTTGGGAAACAATCTGAAACTAAACCGTTATCAGAAGAAGAACTTAAGCGACTACAGGAAAAAGGTTTAGTTTGTATTGTTAAAGAACAACAAGAAGAAGCTGCTGCAAAAATTATTGGTAGGTCTGATGAGGAAAGAAGAAGATTGGCTGAGGCTCTTGTAGTAAATATTGCTGATCCTGCAGCTAGACGAACTGAACTAAATCGACTGATTAATAATCCACTTTTGCTTGAAAGAAGACAAGAAGAAGCTGCTGCAAAAATTATTGGTAGGTCTGATGAGGAAAGAAGAAGATTGGCTGAGGCTCTTGTAGAAAATATTGCTGATCCTGCGGCTAGACGAACTGAACTAAATCGACTGATTAATAATCCACTTTTGCTTGAAAGAAAACTAGCAGAATTAACTTCCCATGAGCTTAGAAGTTTACTTGGAAAATTATCAGAAAAATTAGAGGATAAAAAGATATTAGTGAGAGAACGATAAAAGTTTTTAAGTGTTGAAGCACAAAGACGATTTTATCGAGAAAAAGCATATAATAAAATAACTGATGATAATTATCGTGAATTTTTAAGAGAAAATGATATAATTGATATTGATAATATAAAAACTTGGTCGAAAGAAAGGTATGATAAACTTATTGCTGATTGAAATACAATGATGACAGATGGCTTTACGTCTAATGACGAATTAGAAAAAACTAATGAAGAAGATCATATGACTGAACTTTCTGATAAAATTAGAGTCGGTGTTATTGCTAGCGTATTTCGTAGAACAGCAATTGAGAACAGACAAACAGGGTTTGGTAAAAGTTGGAATTTTCATAGGAAATTTAAAATAAATGATGAAAATTGCATAAAAGATGCTAAACAACTTAAAAAGTATATTAGAACTGAAATACCAGCGGAGATTGAAAAACCACTAGTTATATCGCCAGGAGAAACTGAAAGAAGGAACCAAATTGAAAAAATAAAGGAAATGGTAAAAGAGAAAATAAAAGACTCAGATTATGATACTTTTATAAAAGAAAATAATATTAAAGATGTTGATAATATTAATAAATTAACACAAAATGAATATGATAATTTAATTGTTATATTAGATAAAAAAAAATTAAAGATGGTAAACAAGCTCGAGATGAAATTGATAAAGCTGAAGAAGAAGATTTCACAGAATTTTACAAAAGAGCCCGAGATGGTGTTATTGCTGGTGTTTTTAAATCTGCTGCAGTAAAATTTAGAGCTGGAACAGCTAGTACTGCAGGACGAAGTTTTAAAAATGTATTTGATGGTTATGATAAAAGTCGATTAAGTAAAGTAAAAACTGGAACAGGGGTAAAAATATTTGCATCAACTGCCGAAATGATAGGCAGATTAATGCTGCTGATATCATCAAAGGAAGCTGGGAATGTTGGCGCTGAAATTGACAATGAAATTATTGATATACTTGATCATTTAAGATCGGAAAATTTATTAACATCTGGCGAATACGAAACTTTACACGGCGACCTAATTTTGTAAATGTTAATTTTGTAAATGTTAATTTTGTAAATGTCAATTTTGTAAATGTTAATTTTGTAAATGTTAATTTTGCATAATGATTTAATATAACAATTTTATATAAAAAATGTCAGCAACATTATTACTAGACTCTAGTACGGCCGCGACAGCTCACGCGACAGCTAACGCGAAAGATAGAGCAAATTTTTCAGTAAATTTTATTCCACCGGTACAACTTGATACTGAAAAACAGTATGAAATTGGACTAATTTCCTGTACATGTTGGCATTCCATGGCTAACGTGAAAACTGGTGTCAATGATGAATTTAAGTTTAATAATGGCGCTAGTTGGTTAATTAAAATTCCGCAAGGAGCCTACAACATAACTGATTTAAATAAGACGATACGCGAATTAATAACATATGCAGATACAGGAGTCGCTGACAATTTTGAACTAACACCAAATTATAATACTTAACGCGCCAGAATAACATTAAAAAATAATTTTGAAGTAGATTTTTCATCAGCAAAAAGCATAGCGTCGCTGATTGGATTTACTAACAGGAAATATGGATCAACCACAGTACAAACTATAACGTATGATGGTGATTTGCCGGTAAATATAACCGACGTAAACACAATATTACTAAATTGCTCCATTGCATCTGGATCTTACTTAGCTCAGGGTTGTAAAGGACAAACGATATATAGTTTCTCACCAGACGTTCCACCGGGATCGCTCATGCAAATTAGTCCGCGGCAAGTTATTTATTATCCGATAAATGTTGAAAATCAAATAACAGCAATAAATATGCAGTTGACAGATCAATCTGGACGACAGCTGGAGCTGAATAACGAGGTTGTTACTTACTATTTACACTTACGCGTTGCGTAGGCGCGCACAATCGACGTCGGTTTTATGCAACCTCAGATATAATGAAACAAAAAAAAATTTACAGAAGAAAAATTATTGGTGGATTTTTGGGTAATATATTTACTAAAATTATTGAAAATATTCCGGGAATAGCGCATAAAATTGCACCAATTGCACTAGACGCATCAAAAGCTTTTTCAACCGGCGCCGCATCTGCTGCTGGAACTGCGGTGGGACAAAAATAGCTGATAAAATTAAAGGCAATCCACAAAGTGGATCACCACCAACAATCAAACAAGTTATATCAGAAATCGCTCCAACAAAAGAAACTCAACGTGCTATGATAACAACAACAAAAAAAAAATTTTTATCACCAAAGGGCGAGCAGATTATACAAAAGTTAATATCTAAAGTAACAGCGCCACAATAAAATTGTTACCGTTAGAAAACTGTTACCGTTAGAAAATCATGAATGAAAATTATATAATCTAATAAATAAAAAATGTCTGTCAAAAATTATCTCGATTTAACATTAACTTATGACAACGACAACACCGTAACAGAATTTGAATATATTGAGTATCTCGACGAAAATTCTAATGAGCCAAATAAAGCTGGTGTTAGAACATTTAATACCCGAGACGAAGATGTATTTTTATTACCTCTCAAGGCAATATTGGAAGTTCGCGGCCAGATTATGACAATAGCTAATGTACTTGTTGCAATTGCAGGTAACACAGAAGTAGCTCTTATAAATGATGGCTGGTGTTTATTTAAAAGTGCCAGATATCAGCTGGCAAATCAAACTGTTGAGGATATTTCAAGTCACCTACAAGTTGCAAGTACAATCTTAAATATTATTTCGTTTTCCGATGATTACTCCAGATCGACTGCAACTAATATGATGTGGTTTAAAGATACCGGAAGTGGTGGGTCTGGTTTTATGGCATCGTCTGAATTTTCAACCGGAGGTCCACCTCTTTTAGTGGCTGGAGCTAATGCCAATGCAGATGCTGCAACTGTAAGAAATTTTCTTATTGCTAATGCTGCTGCTCTAGGTATAGTCGAACCAGGTGCAGACGCTGGTGATGCAGCTACAAGAGTTTCACTTACTGCAGCTTGCAATAATTTCAGTATAACACCACCAGGTGCGGCTGCAACCGGCACTGAATGTTGAATTTGATTAATAACTCATTTCCTACCGTCAGAAAAAATATACGTTACAATGAAGGTTATACCAGAAGAAAGGCACTTGCAGCAGCATCACGTCAAATTACAATGATGTTACCGTTGAGTACAGTATTTGGCTTTTGTCACGACTACAATAAAGTATTTCGTGGAGTTAAACATACACTTATTTCAGATCGATCAGAACAGAACCACTGTTTATTTCGGGCTGGCAGAGCTGACGTACAGCTTATCATAAATAACCTTGCGCTGTGGATGCCACGAATAACACCATCAATCACTAAAATGTCCGAATTAAATAATACACTTGATAAACTCTCAAGTAGAATTAATTTTCAGCAACATAAAATATATCAAACAGCTGTTCCAAATACCACCGACTACACATGCCGAATTACAACAACATCAAGT
This sequence comes from Megalonaias nervosa, assembly GCA_016617855.1. Classification (NCBI taxonomy): domain Eukaryota; kingdom Metazoa; phylum Mollusca; class Bivalvia; order Unionida; family Unionidae; genus Megalonaias; species Megalonaias nervosa. The sequence goes on from JAECUM010002104.1 coordinate 79,356, forward strand.
GAACAACTGCCGAGGCAATTATTTGTTGTATTTCAACATCAAGCGCGACGTGGTAACCAACAACAAAATAACGCAATATTTGATAATGCCGATGTTAGACGAATACAAGCTAGACTAAATTCAAAGCAATATCCAGAACGAGCAATAGAATGTAATTTTGCAGATGACGCTAATAAAAATATTACTAGAACTTATATGTACCTGCTCGACGCAGTGCAAAAATATCAGGATGTTGGAGACGGATCTCAGATATCAGTAGAGGAATTTCGTACACTTTATCCGATATTTTATTTTGATGTTAGTAAACACAGCGAGCGAGCTGTCGACAGCACAGCTGATATTGAAATTACTTGGACATTAGGAGCAGTTCCAGTAGCGCAGTTGTACGTGTACGCGTTAGTGATCAGCGACAGATTTATTACGATTGATTCTGTTGGAGGCAAAACGACAGTACAAGTTTAATCTATAACTTTAATATAAGATGACAAAATAAACTGTAAAAGAAATATATTTAACTGATGGTCGAATTAAAAAATTAGCAGCTGCTGTTGCAAAGCAGAGGCAGGTATCATTAAACATCAACTCTGACATTTCCAAGGGTACTTTAACAAAATTAATGTTAACCAAAAAACAAATAAATAAGTATAACCGCGGCAAACCTTTTGTTTTAAATTTAAGTGCCACACAAATAACAGCAATGTCAAAACAAGGTGGTTTCTTTGGTCCGGCATTATTAGTAATAGCCAGAACGTTATTACCTAAAATTTTGCCGGTGTTAGGTACATTAGGACTAGCAGCAGCATCTGGAGCAATATCTGGCGCAACGAGAAAAGCAGTTGAGGGCAATGGTATTGTTGGCTGAGGCTCTTGTGGTATAAAGAAAATTTTTTGTTTAATTTTTTAGTTTAATGTTTCGTTTAATTTTTTAGTTTAATGTTTCGTTTAATTTTTTGTGGACTGATGAATGTCGATGGTAACAAAATTGGGAAAATTACTTGTAATTTTATGTGACTGATAAATATAATGCCACGACGAAGAAAAGCAACAACGAAAAAAAAAGACACCGCGACGTCGAAGAACAACCAAAGGAGGATTTATTCCAATAGCTCCACTTTTAGCGGGACTAGCGGGAAGTCTACTTCCAAATCTGCTGGGAATAGGACGAGGACTAACATTGCCGGGAACGCGGAGATGAAACCTCTAGAGATGCAATCTCCTGCGTTAAGTAACTTTGATATATTTGATAAGCTAAAACAAGTAAAAAATTTCCACGGAGTTTATTCCAAAGATGAACTTGCTGGGAAAATCACTTGTGATTTTCTGGGTGGTTCCTGTGTGATAAATATACAAGATTTCAACGACGGATCTGGTACACATTGGGTAGCAGTTTATAATAACAATTATTTTGACTCGTTTGGACTTCCTCCAAGTGACGCAATAAAAAAATATATGTCCAGATATAAAATAATTAATTACTCGTCCAATCAACTTCAACCTATTGGAACATCAGCTTGTGGATATTATTGCGTGATGTTTATAAAACAGATGTCTAAATCCCCTGACAACGTCAGGGGATCGGATTCAAATTTTTTAAAATTTATTTTATAGTTTGACAAGCATCCTTCTCACACTAATGATGAGATTGCACAAAATTATAAATAATTTTGCCAATTTTATCTAAATTACAAATATATAATGTTAACATATTGTCTCAAATGTAAACTAAAACAGAAAATATCAATGAAACAACAGAAAAAACAAAGAACAACAGGATGATGCTGAAAAGTCTTTGCGCAATTTATGGAAGAAAAAAAAGTATGTTTTTGAGGAAATTGTCTGGAGCTGGATGTACTGACGTTGTCAGGGACGTTATTTTAGTAGACGATTTAAAACAAATCTGAAAACAATTATTGTTATAAATCTGAAAACAAATATTATTATAATCTGAAAATATATAATGATATGCAAGTGCGATTCTGACAGAGATTTATGTCTCGAGCAAAATAAAATTGTCACATACTGTCAACAATGTAACAACAGAGAAATAATTGGAACAGGTATAGACATACATAAAGTAATTGGCAAATTGCCGAAACTAAAAGGCGGTTGGATATTGCCAGGCCATAAATATACTGGACCTTATAATCCTCTTGATAAACAACTAGATGAAAATGATAATCCGCGGCCAGGACAAGAACCTTACAATCAAGTTGATGAGATAGCAATGCGCCATGATATCTGCTACCGTGATATAGAACGTCCTGATAACGTTCGTGTAGAAACTCAAAATCAGACTGTGATAAGGTAATGTTGGACGAACTTCGTGATATGAAACCGACAAACGGCCTGCTTCACAAGCTACGAGAAAGGGTTGACAGAAAGTTGATGCAGGGTTTTATTGGAGCAAAATATAAATTAGGACTTGGCAATGATGATCTTGCAGCTGAATTACACAAACCTAAAAAACAAAGTTTGCGCAACGTAAAGTTGTAGCAAATGCAGTTGACAATATCTGGGCGAAAGGTTTAGTAGATGTGTCAAAACTAGCTGAATTTAACGATAACAGAAGATATCTTTTTAATGTCATAGATGTTTTTAGTAAATATGCTTTTAGTGTGCCTGTTTCAGACAAGACAGGAACGTCAATAACTGATGCGCTAAAACAAATAATAACAACTGCAGAAAGAAAACCAAATAGAATCTGGACTGATCACGGAGCAGAATTTTTTAATAAAAAGTTCGAGCAGTTTTTGCTCCAAAATAACATCAAAAAATATGTTACAGGAAACGAAGGTAAAAACGTTGTCGTCGAGCGATTTAATCGTACACTAAAAGAAAAAATTCATAAGTATTTATCAGCTAAAAATACAAATAAATATATTGATAATTTACAAAACATTGTTGACGAATACAATAACACGAAACACCGAACCACTAAAATGTCGCCAGATGACGCAATTAAAAATCCGATATTGGCGAACGAAAACATGTACCGCAGACATAAATTTAAAGTTGGTGATCGAGTTAGAATTTCTCTAACGGAAAAAACATTTGAAAAAGGATTTACTCCGAACTGGAGCGAAGAAGTATTTGTTGTTGATAAAAGACTTTTAACAATACCTGTAACATACGTGCTAAAGGATTTATTGGGTGAGCCTATGAATGGTAGTTTTTATGAACAGGAACTTCAGAAAACTTCCCAAGACGTATTTGTTATTGAAAAAGTTATCCGAAAACGCGGTAACAAAAGTTTAGTTAAATGGAGAGGATATAGTGATAAATTTAATAGCTGGGTGCCAACTTAGTCGATACAATAATGTTATTATAAATTTGTTCGTACTTTACAAGTACAGAGTTACATTTGATAGTTTTACATAACGAAATTAAATGTAATTTTCTTGTATTATCAACTGGCATTAAATTAAATATTTTAACAAAAATAAAATCATATTTTATATTTTTTTGATGGCCTGTAATTTTTATATTTAAAAAAGGTTTGATAAGCTGCCAAAATATTTGTTGCTCGGTAACTGTAAAATTAAATTTTATTATCCTTTTAACAATGTGATACTTAACATTATATCGTCCAGTTGTCGGCCTGCTGTAATTTTTTCTGTCAGCGACAGTAACTACTTCATCATCGGAGTCGTTGTTGTACAAAATATCTATGCAATGTCAGAGCCAATGCCGTGTGGTGGATTTCATTGGATATCTCCAGATCAATTTCTTAAAGAAACTGAAAAAGATTTTTCCGATGTCAGTTATTTTGTTGAAGTTGATCTAGATTATCCTAGTTCGTTGCATGATCTACACAACGACTACCCATTTTGTGCAGAGTCGATGATGATAGATTACAGTTTACTATCACCCGAGCAACGAGCCATGACAACAGCAAAAAATTCGATCGTTAATAAGTTAGTTCCATATTTGCTAAATAAAAAAAATTACGTGATACATTACAAAAATTTAAAACAAGCAGTAGATGCTGGACTAATTCTGAGAAAAGTCCATCGCGTACTAAAATTTAATCAGTCGAAGTGGATGTCAAATTATATTGACTTAAATACCAAACGTCGTGCTGTGGTTAGGACCGACTTTGAGAAAAACTTTCTAAGTTAATGAATAACTCAGTTTTTGGAAAGACAATGGAAAATATTCGAAAGCGAGTTTCTATCGAAATTGTAAATGATATAAATCGCAGAAATAAATTAGTTAACGATGATGGTTTTATCAGCATGAAAATATTTAATGAAAATCTTGTTGCAATACAACGACGAAAGACAAATTTAAAGTTAAATAAACCGATTTATGTTGGTACAGCTGTACTTGATATATCAAAGTGGCTAATGTACGACTTTCACTATAATTTTACTAAAAAGCAGTGGCCAGATTCAGAGTTGCAATTTACTGATACAGATTCGCTAGTTTATAATACAAAATGTGACGATGTCTATGAAGATATTATAAACACCGTGACTTATTTGATGTATCTGATTATCCGACTAGTAGTGGATTTAATGATAATACGAATAAAAAAGTTATTGGTAAATTTAAGGACGAATTTATGTTTGTGCCGGTGAGAGAGTTTGTTGGATTAAGGAGTAAGATGTATGCCGTCATATTAGAGGACAATAAACTTACAAAAAAAGCAAAAGGTATTCCTCGAGGATATGTGAAAAAGATGATGAATTTTAATGATTTTAAAACCGCTCTAAACAATAATGTCAGTTTTATTAAGACAAATGTCATTAGAACGAATCTTCATAAGCTTGAAACTGATACGATTATTAAACGTGGACTTAGCAATTTTGATGATAAAAGATATTGCAAAAATGGAATTAATACTTTAGTACTTGGGCATTATAGAAGGGAGATAATACCGTTCCAGTTTGTTTAAAAATAGTATCTGGATTGTCGAATATAGATTGGTACGAATGCACTGTATTGATTTTCAGACTGTCTGTAATAAAGTGCTGCTGGTTATTTCCAGGTTTATTAGTGAGTTCGTTTTGTCTGTTAAGTGATTTCCGGGTGTATTAGTCTGTCTGTCTGTCTGTTTCTAAAGCCGTACTGAAACGGAATTCCCTGAATCTTTACAAGCTTAGTAAAAACCCACCTATTGATTTTCGGACTGCAGAGTCTCCTGCCTATAATATACACAGCCGCACAGCCGCTTCATTTTTCTGTATATATAGACGGTAATATATTTTAGATTTCGTTTTTCTGTACAAATGTAGGATTTCAGATTAACGTTTTTCAGAATCAGAAAAATGAAATGTCATTCAAAATCAGAAAAAATAAAATGCTATTCACAATCAGGTAACTGGTAAGTATATAGTAGTTTCTCAAACATATATACGTAATCGGATTTCATAGCTCAGTGCAGGAATGTTGAATTCTCGTACTGAAGGTATGTGGTTCGATTCCCATCACTGGCATATGTCGGTGGGTATGTTTCTGGATTACCAAAAAATTATTTTAATTGGGGGTGCGAACCCCAACAGAAAAAATACTCTCCCACCATGTAACCACGTGGTGGGTGTACTTTTGCACTCAACTCGGGGTTATCATGGGGAGAGTGTACAAAATCTGTTGGACGTAGGTAAATCCCCCGTTTATGTTTGTATCGTCTCTTAGGATAAGTTTATATATCTCTTAGGATAAGTTTATGTATGTGCCGTCCAAAACTAAACAGCAGGGTGATGTGTGCTCGTGACCTTGTGACCTCACTGAAGGGTACCCCAAACAAGGGCATTCAGAAAGAATGTCGCCGGACAAAAAAAGTCTTATAAGGTGCCTATGACCATAAGACAGGTCTTTACACTGAAAAATAAAGCCCTCTGAGTTCCTAAAGTTTCGGTTTCGGATATTTAGGAATTCACCTGGGGGATATTTGCTTTAAGTCCTGAAATAGACAGCCCTCTGAGTTTCTAAAGTTTCGTTTCGTTTAGGAATTCGCTGGGGGGTATGTCTATTGAAAGGGACTCTTAGGACCTTATGAGACTTTACCGGCAGAAGGACCCCAGTGGAATGGTAGACCGAACGTCTTTAGAAATATCATTATCAAATAAAATATCAACCATATTGTCAATAAATGTCATCAAATCATCTGACCAACCTACTATTCGCATATCATTTTCAGTTGCGAATAACCATACTGATTCATATTTTGGTGATATATAATAACCAACTTTTTTAATACAGTCGCTTATTATTTTAGGTTTTATGCCAGTATAGCATGAGTCTGATTTTATTGAATCAAATCTCTTACAAAATCTGTTTGTTAGATCAAATCCAACATGTCTTATTGGTGATGGATAATAACCCATATTATCTAATATTTCATTGTTTAATATGAAATTTTATCTAAATTCATAAGGTACATAAATATTATTTTACCAGGGGTGGGGGTGGGGTCTCTGATCTAGAATCCGCATTTGGTTTAGGATCAGCTTATTACTATATTGGAAAAAAAAAAAAAATATTTTATCACTAAAAAAAGTTAATCCAGCAGGTCCTTGGAGTTCTGGTCCAGAATCTGCATTTGGTTTAAGATCAGCCTATTAGCTTACTACTAGGAATACTAAAAGTACCTCATTAAATGCCACGAAGACATTAGGAACACTAAATGTACCTCAGTAAATGACATGATGACATTAGGAACACTAAAAGTACCTCATTAAATGACATGTACCACCCTTAGGAACACTAAAAATACCTCATTAAATGTCACATAAGACCCTTAGGAACACTAAAAGTACCTCTTTAAATGATATGAAGACTTTAGGAACACTAAACGTACCTCATTAAATTACACGTAAGACCCTTAGGAACACTAAAAGTACCTCATTAAATGATATGAAGACTTTAGGAACACTAAACGTACCTCATGAAATTACACGTAAGACCCTTAGGAACACTAAAAGTACCTCATTAAATGACATGAAGACATTAGGAACGCTAAAAGTACCTCATTAAATAACATGAAGACATTAGGAACACTAAAAGTACCTAAGCAAATGACATATAAGACCCTTAGGAACACTAAAAGTACCTCATTAAATAAATGATATGAAGACATTAGGAACACTAAAAGCACCTCATTAAATGACATCAAGACATTAGGAACACCATATCAGGATCATATAATTTAGTAATTGTATATACTAGGCAAGCTTTTATTAGGCAGAATTAGATATCTTTTTATTATATTCCATGACATTTATATCTAGTTGAAATAAAGTCACCAGTTGCAATTATTGTTTTATTCTGGCTTTGCACACAATTAGTCTGTTTGGAATACTTGAGTTGGGATGAGAAGTTTTTGTTTGTTTTGTTTGGGTTTTTTCTGTTGTTTTATTTGTTTTGTTTTTTTGGGGGTTTTTTTGGTTTTTTTTTTTTTGTTGCTTTGTTTGTTTTTGGTTTGTTTGTTTTTTTTTGGGGGGGGTCACTCTGGACAATTAGGCATCCCTAATTATTGTTTGTGCTGCTTTGTTCAGAATAGAAGATAATTAATAAGTAACTTTCCTATTGGTTGGATTAAAAAAAAGACGACATAGTATAAATAGTATAGTATGAGTAGCACGTTAGTGATAAACATCAGCCAGTCCAATAGATTCTTTCTAAAGTGTGTTGTTGGTATGATTTTATATGATATTTGGAGGCGCGGACTGAGTGAGATGAGGGTTTGGTGATTTTGTTTCAATTTGCTACATGAAATGTGACCTTTGTCTTATATGACAAAGGTAAAAATGAAAAAGAAAAGAGAAATAAAACAAGATATGTCATAATTTATTTTACAAGACTACACAACCTCCTGCACAAAAAGCTCAGTTTTTAAAACAAACACTGGACTTATTTGCCTGTTCTTTGAACCGAGAAAATTCCTGTAACAGCGTTGATGGTTCAATGATATAAATAATGTTGATGTTTATTCTTGCTGGTTAGCTCAGTATGTTGACGATGTTAGCAGCTAAATTTAATATTTTCAGTGCCCATGTAGACGCCATACGAGGCAATCAAACCTCTGATTTGAATAAAAGTGTAATATGCGTAAATTGAATATCAAACAGTACATCACATTTTGGTTGTTGTTATATATTTTCTTCAGTAAATACAATCAGCATCACTGGAAGAAGCTTCTACAGAAAGCATAGTATCGACACCGATTTCCTGGGCAACTGTCCAAGCATTTTGGCCCGATCGGAACACCACTCGGCCATTTACGTCACGTCGCTCTCGACTTGACGAAAAAGCCCGAGATGTTCCGATTGACATTTAGCTTTTAGGCAGACGTCAGAGCAATGATTTTGGAGCTTAGTTTTTTTAACATGGCATGTAAGAAACATCACCGCAGTGTGGGCTTAAATCTATGGCCGCCGTAGTCCGTAATTAACATACTCAGATTATCAGCACAAGGCGAAAATTATGTAATGTTAAACGGCCACAGTCTCTACATTTTGAACCGGTAGAGTAGTAGTAGTAGTAGTAGTAGTAGTATATGTAATACAATCAAATGTCGACACAAAACGCGATACAAGATATAACAGTATAAAAGGCACAGACAACATTTAAGACAATATATGCACATTAATACATGGTTACACATACAAAAGAGGTACAAACGAGGTACACATTATACAAAATAGGCACATTTATACAAACGAGGTACACATTATACAAAATAGGCACATTTGTACAAAAGAGGTACACATTATACAAAATAGGCACATTTATACAAAAGAGGTACACATTATACAAAATAGGCACATTTATACAAAAAGAGGTACACATTATACAAAATAGGCACATTTATACAAAAGAGGTACACATTATACAAAATAGACACATTTATACAAAAGAGGTACACATTATACAAAATAGGTACATATTACACATTCAAGTAAAACAAAGATATTTTGACTATACCTAGAATTAACCATCAAGCCAGGGTCGGATTTTAAGTGGGAAGGGGGTCCCCCTCCCCCTTACAAATTAGCGCGAAACGAACCAGAACGTTTGCTAGCGTAATCCTTCTTACATTTAGATGATTCCAAGTATGCCCTGGAATGTCTTCTGGGGGCTTCACGCCCTGGGACTCCGCCTGGCGTTCCTCATAAAATCTGTAGTCTTATTTATAATGGGGTCCTATTTGTCATTCAGGATTTACTGAGTAAAGCTTTAAGAATGGTATATGAAACAAAAAAAGCACATTAAGAAAACTGGTTACAACGACTGTATACCTCAATAGATTGAAACCCATAACAGCAATATGCAGAATTCAATGACAATGGTTATAAAACAAGACACTCAATTCAATCTTATGCAACAAGAAAAGAAAAATTATTAGGCTGAAGACAATGTGATGAAATATGGATCGCAGTGTTAAGAATATTCGTATTTTGTGTTTGGTGAAGAGAAGAAAATATGATAGCATTTATTTCAGTAATCTCAGCTTCTTTGGATAAGCGACGTTTTAATACAGTTTAAATCTGTTTTTCTTTATAATACTTTAAACAGTATGTGGTGAAACATACAACATGTTATTGTATTATAACAGGAGGTTGAAGAAAATACGTTATTTACTCTTGGTTCTTATAGGTGATAATTGCTTATATTACTTTGCACCACAACGTGCATTTTGAAGGGGAAATGCAGCCTTCTCATTTTGGAATCACAATTGTAGGGCTGACAAACTCATAATTTTACCTAGATTTTGGGTCTGTCGTCACAGGTATATTCCTATAATATAAATGTTGCACTGCCGTTCACCATATCGTGATAGTTTGATCCAATAATAAGTGTTCCATGTGCTTTAAGTCAGCATGCCCTTGAGGACTGCTGATTCAATTAGAGCTGATCAAATGACTGTTGCTGATTACTTGAACGCGTGATTCACTTACTGGACACACCTTGCATACCATAACATTCTTTGGTCACACCTTTCACCTGAAACAAAAACTCATGGCGGGCCAATGTTTGTATTCTTGTTCAAAATTAAAGATATGTCTCAGATTCGTTTTGAATCTGATAATTAGTTTTATTTTATATTTCTTTGTCAATAATACAGTTACAGACTGAACTATTCCAACAATTCTTCGCGTGAGTGTTCCTTCGAAGTTTTCTTTACACCTTAGGATTATTAAATAATGAAATACAATAAAGTAACACATCCATGCTTAAAATGTAAATGAGGGATTTTAGAGTTTAATAAGTTGGCCTAGCTTAAAACTTAACGTAATGGAAGACAGAGTTGATTGATTTGTAAAAATGCAAAGCAGATTCCATGTTAACAAACAAGTATAGGACGAATCGCCCCCAAGTGAATGACTTTTAGGAGCACATAAGAAAGAAAATGCTTTCAAAATGTTGCAGAATACATGTTTTTTAAAATAAAAAAAAAATTATTATTTCAAATTTTATTTAAAAAATCATGTGGCAAAATAAAACAGTCGTTTTTTGGAAGAGAAAGTCTTTGTCATAACTCTTTCCTGACAAAACTTAAGAGGTTGGTTCTTTCGATTCCATCGAAGCTATCCTAGTCATTGGAAATTTATATTAATTCCATTTTTACACTGCATAGTCATTAGTACTAAGTTTAAATCAGTGGAAACTTCTTCCCAAACTAAGTGTCTATCTGCTCTTTGGGGGGGGGAGGGGGTATGAATCATTAACGCTGACATTTTTGTGATCGCGTACATGTATTTAACCTGTTGACCTGTACCTAGGTACAGCGAAATAGTTTTTAACGAGAATATGAATGTGTTTCACAAACGCATCTAAAAGACGACAATGTCATTATGTGTTTAACGCCTGTAAAATTCAGTAGCATATATCGAGTTATAATCAGCAGGCTAAAGTTACTGAAAATTTTCTGGGAATAGTTGTAGTACAATCATCAGACCCTGAAAAATTTGCACTGACAACCTCTGATATATAAAGCAATATTGGAATACTTATAACATGGGGCTAAAGTATCAACCTGTCCACTCCTTAAATTTGTCCATTTTCTTGCTTCAGTGATCGGAAATCAAGCAGCAATCGTACTACAACCCTAATAAATTTTTCTCTTTCAGTTCTTTTATTGTCACAATCCTCACCGTTTCTAGTTCGTGGGTATTCTACCAAATTGCCCGCAAAGACGTAATAACAAGCCATGCATGTTACATTGACATATCACAAACCAATTTTACGGTGTCGATGAGATAGCTCTTCCTCCTAATCTATGTCAATCCTAAATGCTAGAACTAAAAATACTGAGAAAGTGTTATCTTTTACTTTCACTCATGCTTACGAACTTCTTACATGCTACTGACTGACCTATTTTTGTATATTCTATTTAATAGCCAATTTTCATAAATTGTACTTAAAAGTGCGTTTATCTTCTGGGGAAAATTACTTATTACAAATAGTTTGTGTTAGGTGGGAATATGAGGTGTCTATTATCCAATATATGCTTATAAAATAACTGAATTGCATTAGAGACGTAGCTCATCACAAGTCAACTGCGCCTTTGAGTGTATACGTCATCACTTTATAAGATTTCACTGTTGGACGTAGTAAATGAACATAGTCAGCATCTTCTCAATTCGTCACTTACTCCCAGCCAAAATATATGATGACAGATTTGCAATGAGGATAAAAACATAAAGTACAGTTTACAATAAGTCGACATGAATACAAAGTTTAGCCTAAAAAGACTTCCACAGCACATCAGTAGTATTAAAAACAGCATCACTGGGTACATACTGACACCATACCATGCAACCACAGTTGCACCATACGCAGAAATGATGACTAGAACAATCAGAACTGATTTAGATTACCATCAACAAAGACAGCTACCAGAAGTATAACCCCAATAAAGTTAATGAAAGGGCTCAATATACAATGAAAAATGAAAACAATGGAGAAAAGAAGTATACGAACTAACAGTTTTGTTCTGCACTACTAAATCATACCATAAGAAATAAATGACAACTGCAAATCAACCAGTATTCTCTATGATAGTCATAATTAATGGACAACTGTATATCAACCAGTATTCTATATTATATGCCGAATCAATGGACAACTGTATAACAACCAGCATTCTATACAGAATTAATGGACAATTGTATATCAACCAGTATTCTATATTATATACAGAATCAACGGACAACCATCATTTTATATTATATGCAGAATTAATGGACAACTTTTGAAAATACTGTCTATTAAAAAGCATTCAGTTCATAAACTCATCACTAACACTTATTTCAGTAGTTTTAAATGTAGTAAATTTAATTCTTAATTCTTTTCAAATTATTTGATTAATGGAGCTGATATCACTTAAAGAAAAGAGAACTGCAATATCCAGTAGATAATATCAAAGATTATTACATAGATATATCACACCTGGCACATCGTTAGTCTGGAGGAAGTGGAAGATTTATTTCACATTCTAATAAAATGACATGAATTAAGCTTTTTTCAAGAACTGTGTTGATGATATATCAGATATTTTTTTAACAATTGTTGTTCTTAATAGTAACCTTTATGAACAAATAACCCTGACTGGATATAGCAAGAACTCACGATCGGATATAGCAAGAACTCACGATCGGATATAGCAAGAACTCACGATCGGATATAGCAAGAACTCACGATCGGATATAGCAAGAACTCACGATCGGATATAGCAAGAACTCACGATCGGATATAGCAAGGACTCAAGATTGGATATAACAAGAACTCACGATCGGATATAGCAAGGACTTAAGATTGGATATAGCAAGAACTCACGATCGGATATAGCAAGAACTCACGATCGGATATAGCAAGGACTCAAGATTGGATATAACAAGAACTCACGATCGGATATAGCAAGGACTTAAGATTGGATATAGCAAGAACTCAGGATAGGATATAGCAAGAACTCAGGATCGGATATAACAAGGACTCACGATCGGATATAGCAAGGACTCACGATCGGATATAACAAGAACTCACGATCGGATATAGCAAGGACTCAAGATCGGATATAGCAAGAAATCAGGATTGGATATAGCAAGGACTCAAGATTGGATATAGCAAGAAATCAGGATTGGATATAACAAGAACTCAGGATAGGATATATTAAGAACTCACGATCGGATATAACAAGAACTCACGATTGGATATAGCAAGGACTCAAGATTGGATATAGCAAGAAATCAGGATTGGATATAACAAGAACTCAGGATAGGATATATTAAGAACTCAGGATCGGATATAACAAGAACTCAGGATTGGATATAACTAGAACTCAGGGCTGGATTGGATATAGCAAGAACTCACGATCGGATATAGCAAGGACTTAAGATTGGATATAGCAAGAACTCAGGATAGGATATATTAAGAACTCAGGATCGGATATAACAAGAACTCACGATCGGATATAGCAAGGACTTAAGATTGGATATAGCAAGAAATCAGGATTGGATATAACAAGAACTCAGGATAGGATATATTAAGAACTCAGGATCGGATATAACAAGAACTCAGGATTGGATATAACTAGAACTCAGGGCTGGATTGGATATAGCAAGAACTCATGATTAGATATAGCAAAAACTCCTGATTGGATATAGCAAGAACTCAGGATTGGATATAACATGAACTCAGGATTGGATATAACAAAAACTCAGGATTGGATTGGATATAGCAAAAACTCAGGATTGGATATAGCAAGAACTCAGGATTGGATATAACAAGAACTCAGGATTGGATATAGCAAGAACTCAGGATTGGATATAACAAGAACTCAGGATTGGATATAGCAAGAACTCAGGATTGGATATAACAAGAACTCAGGATTGGATATAGCAAGAACTCAGGATTGGATATAACAAGAACTCAGGATTGGATATAACAAGAACTCAGGATTGGATATAGCAAGAACTCAAGATTGAACATAACAAGAACTCAGGATCTCTGACTGCATATTGTTTTAACTACTTTCAGAATATTAGTCAATTGTGTGTTTACAAAAGAAGAAATAATGTCATTCTTTGGAAAGATATAGACCAAAAGACTGTATAAATATTATTAGGAATCCAGAAAGACTTTATAAATATTATTAGGATTCCAGAAAGACTATAAATATTATTAGGAATCCAGAAAGACTGTATAAATATTATTAGGAATGACATATTATATGCTTATGACTATTACTGTCACATGCTTCCTACTGTATTATTTATAATACTGGAGAAAGGTGGATAATTAAAATTTAAATAGCTCCGAACCCCCAGTCAGCAATGCCGACAGTCTAGTTATATAAACAACTCAAGGTACAAACTATAACAATTTAATAAAATGTAGCAGATGTATTCAATAATTTCATCGACAAATTTCTTATCGCAATTTGGTTCGAACAAATACAATCAATGACCTTTTAACAGTTGCCAATTTTAATTTCATCACTTTAACTCAAAGGTCTTAAGTGAGAGCGTTTCCTTTCAGTGTTGTCTGTGTTACACATCTGTCAATCACTCTCTGACTCTTGTTTCTCTTTGGTACTTCCAGTACCGATGATAACGTCCTCCCCTGGCACTTCCGGATCAGTTCCTTGGACAGATCCGGTGCTCTCTATCACGTGTTCCTTCCGGCACTGTACCTCCACACAAAACTGATGTCATTATAAACGCCTACCAGTGCTCTTCACTTTTCTTTCCTCGTCTTGGATCCTTGGGTGTCGAAGTCTAACACCCACCCGGAAAGCTTCCTGTAGAATTAGAAGGGACGTATATTCTTGTTTCCTTACTCTAATCTTTGGAAAATTCATCACACTCTCACAGACCTTTCATCAGAATAATGGTGAAAAATTAAAAGGTCAACGCACGCACTCACATCTAAATATTCGATTCTATATATTCATATACTGATAAAGCAAGTACAAGTTCTAACACAATTCTCTAATAATTCAGTTATGCATTACGATGCAACATGGTAGTAAATTACACAATCCACTTCGATTTCAGTCAACAATCTACATAATAATTTGCTATACGCTACGTTACGATATGTTGATAATTCAGCTATACGTGGAAGATTTCGTTTCTAATAAGCTAACTGTACGTAATAATGTATCAATCTTACAACACTTATTTATGAAAGTAATACGAATGTTCGGGCGCATATATGTTACCACAAGGGTCTTTGTTCGCAAATCCAAACCTAGAATTCCAACTTGAATTTCCTTCCCGCCTTTAACGAGTGTGCAACTTATGCCACTCGGAGTGCAGTCTAATGGCTCTCAACTTCTCAATGATCCACCCCTGGCGAGTTACACACATGTACTGAATGAAAAATGGATTTGATTCGAACACAAGCGGTTGTTTTTTTAGATTCCGCCCTAGATTTGAATCTCTCAGTTTTGATTGGATACGGTCTGGTCTCTTTGAAAACGGCCTTAATTAATTTAATACTTACTTGTCAGTCTCTGGTTTCCATTTTCCTAAAGACTGAAATAGCTTCCAAACCGGTCGTGACATCACTGACGGATTGCTAAATAAACATCGTAGTCTCTGCTCTGTCGTCCTGGTTGTAGAATTCCCAGTAGTTAAGGTGAGAGGCGTCGTAGGGACACTGGGGACATAATGTTAAAACAGGGGGATTGTACCCTGGGGACAAAAGGAATTTTAACATGGGTTGGCCTGTCTAGGGACAATGGAAATTTAACATGGATTAGTCTGGGAACAAAAGGGTCTTGAACATGGGTGGGCCTGTCTCGGGACAAGGGGAATTTAACATAGCGAGAACGGACTGGGACTGTATAGCGAAAAGGGAAATTTGAACATAGCGACAAGGGGCTGGGATTGTATAGCGACAAGGGAAAATTTAAAATAGGTTATTGAGGGACAGAGGGAAATATTCGAGACTTAGATCTATCACACAAACGTAGATTTATCTATCAGACATAAATCTATCACTCAAACAACTACACAATCGACCAAAAAAAAAAAAACTGTAGGCAAGAGAGAATAGACATCTTTTCGAGACATATGAGTGGCCCTGAAAAGGGCCTTTGGGTTTCTTCTACTTTCTCTGTTCCCTTCCTCTCCACAGGCACCTCATATTCTCCAGGACATTTTTCTTCTTCTTTTTCTCATCTTTTTCCTGCTCTTGCTCTTCCTTCTCCTTCTCTTATTTCCTCTTCTCATTCTCCTCCTCTTTCATCAATTTGTCTTTATATGCTCTCATCTGTTCCTTTTCATCCTTGTCCTCCTTTTCCTCTTTTTTCTGCTTTATCATTTCCCTTAATCTTTCTTTTGTTTTTTTTTCAAATTATTGATCTCCATTTTGACTCTGTGTGGGTTATAAAAATCCATACTCCACCCTTACTAACATCTTTTCTACCATCCCTAAATCATCCACCACCCCTTGCAACTTCTGCATTTTCTCTAGATTGTTGGTAGCCATCTTTGAGTATTCAATGTTGAATGTCGCGATTGACGAACGCTACACTTTATATACCTCGAACACGGACGTGAAGGAAAATATCCCCTCTCACCAGCTATACATATCACATACCCATAAACTACAAGAGATAATACTGCCTATTGAAATCAAACTGTTCTTCACTTTTTTATGCAAACCAATGCACTATTACCAACAAATGACCCTATACTTCCTAACAAGACATAGTGGAGAAGTAAAGTTTTTATTTAAAACCAAACCATCACCTAAAAGCACACACACAGTCAAGTGAGTTAGTGTTTATTGTTACACTACTCCACTTTCACACAAAACAAACACTCATTAGAGAAGGGACAAAGGTTTTGTTATGGGAAAAAAGTCAAACATAAACACACACACACACACACACACACACACACACACACACACACACTACCAACAAACACTAATATTTTTTGCAAATAGATCAGTCTCTCTTTTCTAGAGATCTGGTTAGCCCGTAGAAGGGATGTTTTTGTAAGCTCCAGATACACCAGTCAATGATTGCACCTCCCAGGTCTGGCATCACACACACAAACGTCGGCTCCAATCCTGCTTCCAATTTACTCTAGCTGTTGGGAGTGCGGAGGCAACTTGAGTGGTCTCATTATCACAATTCTCGCTTAGAGGGATTCTGAAGATTCTTTCCCTCCTCCTTCTTCGTTGTGCCTGTGGATGTTGGGGACGATTTGGTTCCCACTCCTGCCGCTACCTCTCCAACTCTTCGTCCCAATTCTCAGTGGTGGTAGTGTTGGTGGTGCTTGGCGTCGTAGAGGTGTCCTCACCGTTGACTTGACTTCACAGCTCTGCTTTAGCATCAGGTGAGGCAGGATCCTTTCGTTCTTCTCCTCTTCTTTCTATTTCGTCTACTCATCCTCTTCTATCTTACTACTTTCCTGGATCGCCTACATGACCAGCTCATCCAGGAGGCGACGGGCATACTCCAGGTGCATCTAGGGCTCTAACAGTTTTGATATCCTACTCATGTTCTTTCATCTTGTTCAGTCAACGATGGATAGCCAGACTGACGAACGATTCGATTTATATGTCTCAAGCACGGACGTGAAGGAAAACACCACCTTACAGAAAAAAACTGACAATACCCACACCACAACATAAACATGGAATGCGCAGACCTAAATGAAACACTCACTTTAACTTTTTTCATACAATTACACTCTACTACACCTAATACATACAACACCAAAAATCAATCAAGCAAACAAACAAACACTATGTTACAAGTCAGGAAAACGAAGTGTTTATAGACACACTTCTATCCCTTGACCGACAATCACACTAACAGACCAACATACATATACACCAATTTGGCAATAGAGTAGTATCTCTTTTCTAGAGATTTGGAGTAGCCTGAAAAGGGTTGTTTTGTTTTGTTAGGGTTTTGGAAATTTTTCTCTTAAGGAATGGGATTATGTCCACGTCTCGCTGCATGTTTTTCTACAGGATACGGCCTGCTTCTGCGAAAGGAGAAGGAGAACTCTTTGGTGTCCACACGACAGTCCACAAAGCCTTTCTCTGGCTCCTGATCTTGCTGCTGCTGCTGATGTTGTTGTTTCTGAAGTTTGTATTTTTCTGTCCACTCTTCTTGCTCCTTTTTGATTTCGTCTCTAAAGACCTCTTCTATTAGGTCTTGTGCTGCCTTAATCATCCTCACATTTTCTATCTCTTCCGGCTTTCGCATCACGTTTTATCTGACACGATGTAAATTGACGTGGACATCGTTTAGCATGGCTAATTTGGAAGTCATCTTCACGGGTTGATGAATCAACAATGGATGGTCAGACTGGCGATGGCCACACCATATATGTCTCAAGCGCGAACGCGATGGGAAACGTTGTGGTTTATTTTGGTAGGAACGCTATAGCTCACCTAACCCAGAGGGATAGAGAAAAGTGAAGGAGCATATATATTTATACGCTATCCATTTTTTAAAACAAACGACAGACACCCTTTTTTTCACAATACATTTTTATTCAACCAAGAAACAACCAACAAATAAATAACAATCAATACAATATCAACATTTTTTCCAAAAATTATCATATTTACATGGTTGACAATGTTGTGAAGTCAAGCTTGACTTCCACTGATTGAGGTCATGAGGCCATTGATGTACACTACGTTTCCTAGCTAATGGCAAGAGATATCCATAATGGTCACAAAACCAGTTATCTACTT
Organism: Megalonaias nervosa; assembly: GCA_016617855.1. Classification (NCBI taxonomy): domain Eukaryota; kingdom Metazoa; phylum Mollusca; class Bivalvia; order Unionida; family Unionidae; genus Megalonaias; species Megalonaias nervosa. The sequence continues at coordinate 98,034 of JAECUM010002104.1, forward strand.
TTTACCGTTTCTAAAAGAATCACGATCAAAATAAGTCACTAAATGTTCTAAGGGATATCCAAGACTGCGTTGATGAAGAAAATACACACAATATTGTCCACACACCATGGAATCTGTGCCTTATAATTTCACATTAATGAATCGTGTCGTCTTGGCATTTCTTCTCATAAAGTCGATGATGTCGTCTTCCAAAGGAGGTATTCCATATGAATCAAAATACTCCACACGATCATCGTGGGGAAAGTAGACGGCTACCCAACGGGTTCCTGGGAGATGACTGTCGTCCGTGTTGATGACATAAAGCTTGATTGTCATTAGGTCTGCGATGAGGAAGTTCATCTTTAGCACACACGTCTGGAGGGGTGTCTTCGTCGTCTCTTTCTGCCTTGTCCTTGCTGTGATGTAAGGGAAGAAGAAATGCCTGACTCGGCAGCGTTCAGCGAATTTACAGGAGTTTCTCGTCGGCTCAAAATGTTTTTTCCAGTTTGATGCAGGACATTTTTGCAGACTTTCAAGAAGGCTTCTTTGGGATTTTGTTTGTCGATGATGATATTTTGAAGAAATTTTTTTCCTTGCGTCAAAGCGGAATCTTTCAAGGCGTGAAACGCTGGCTACACCATCAGTTTCAAAACGGGTGCCACCGAACGAAACGCAGATTTCAGCATATCTCTTAAACCATGTCCTCGCTGTCGAGCGACTCCTCCGTACACAGGATACATGACTTAAAAGTCGTTAGAAAACTCTTTTTAGAAAATGGAGTTTCACTGTGACTTTCCCTTTCGAAAATGGACTATTTGTCCCAGATCTCCTTTTATACCAATATTGACACTGTCGAAATACGACGTACTGACGAGCAAATAGTGAGGGTGTAAAACTTCGCGGTGAACGTGATAGGTGTTTCCACTTTCCTCTTTAGCAGTCAGGCAAAATCCACTTTGAAAGAATGAATCGCAATAACGGTGCGGATGTGTGTCCCACTACGTTGTACTCCACCACATCGGAGTATACATAGATCAAATTCAATCCTTCGTTCAGTTCTAGCGGGTGACAAAATAACTTTAAAAATTGGCTGTTGCTGAAGATGTTGATGTCAGGGGAAATGTGACCATTAGATAATGTGATCTTCTGTCCACCCAACATGTCAAATAAATTGGGATTAAAAGTGATGAACAACGTTAGGGCATCCATAAATTTCATCAATGGGCGATGACCCACTTTTTTGTACTCGAGCATGACAGTTTTGTTCTGTTTGGTCAGGGATTTGCTAAAATGAGTGTCAACAATAGTGGAAATTGTTTCCACCAAATTTTGACCGTTGAAATAATAGCCCGCAGAAATTTTCATCTAATACATCCTCATGGGAGAATTGGTTTGTGATGGTTTTTGGATTGGAAAAAAACCAGGATCGTTGGTATTCAAGTTTTCTTGCACTTCTATATTCCGGATTTCGACCCAAAACTTCGTTTGATTTTTGGTGAGGTTTAGGATTTGTGTGGGATGCATCATTTCGGTCAAAGCTACTTCCCAATGGGCTTCGTGATCCAATTGGATGGCCTGAGGCCATTTGGCCGTGAAACAGCACAAAGCATTGTGGGGAAACACATTCATGGAACTGTCACTGGGTAACGTTAGGTAAAATTGGTTATTCATAATTCCAGCGTTCTGCTTTCCGAGGGGTCACTCAAGGTCAAAGGAGTGTCCAAAAGAGAGTTGTTGTTGTTGTTGTGGTGGTGGTGGTGATTGTTGAGAGAATGACTGCGGTTGGCCGCAAGGCTCCTGTTGTTACTGTTAGAGTATTTCAGGGAAGGGTTGGGTAGAAGGTAACCGAGACGACTGCTCCGTAAAATGGTCCATAATTGTTTGTCATCTTGTTGCAAACTCAGATTGGCAATGGTGGCACCGATGACACAATACGCCACAAAGATTTGACAGAAAAAGACGATTTGCGTTTTAGGGACACGTTTTCCCACCCTACCGACAGGACTAGGAGAAAGAGCGGTCGCTGTTGCTATGGCTTGCGAAGCGTCGATCAAGAATCAAAACTGGGAGGATATCCTTTCCAACGCACTTTAACTTCTTTGACACGTGGTTGGCCTACTTTACGGGTTCCTCGATCGAGAATACTTTCAATGTCGTACACTTTGTCTTCTTTTTTGGTCACTCGTTGTAATTCGGGCAAGTAAAAAGTTTCTTTTAACACTTCTCCTTTCATGTCTTCAAATTTATAGACGGGAGAATGACAGCCACGCACTCGTCCAGTGATACTAAACAATTCGGTGGTCCAGTTGAGTAAGTAACTTTTGTTGAAAGTGCGTTTGGTTTGCCAATCTCCCCTCGTCCCCACTCCACCTCTCTTGGGAACAGCCGTAGTCGAGACGTACCAAACGGACGCTCAAGGACGGTCACTTCGTTGTCGGGAGTCACTTCTTCGGAGGCGCATCCGATGCTCCGATGGTAAGATTGGTTTTACGCTTTGACCAGGCGTTGTAAGAAGCCGATGTACTTGAGAGTGTGTTCATGCGTAAAATATTTCCACATGCGTTCTTTCAAGGTGAGTTGAAAAAATTCCACGAGGCTGTCTTTGGTTTCTGGATTCTCAGTGGTGAAAAATTGAATGTCTCGTTTCTTCAATTCCTTTTGGAAAACTTGGTTCAGATATTCGGTGCCTTTGTTGGTTTGGCATCGAAGAGGGTGACGACTGCTTTGTTTCAACACCAATTTTAAGACTCGCACTAACTCAGAGCTCGATTTGGAAGTCAATGGCACGACCCAGGAATATTCGAAAAAAAACGTTGATGACACAAAACAAATATTTGTAGCTACGATTGTAGGTGGTCAAATGTGAGACATCGGCTAAATCGTCTTCCCATTGGAGATCGATACCCTACACTCGAGTGCAACTTCTGGAAAATTTTCGTCGAATATGTTTGTGTAAGGTGTACGTGGCTTGTTCTTGTAAACATCGTTGCACTTGAGGTAAACGGACACTTTTCAGTCGGGTCTTGGCAGCACGATACACTTTTGGAACTCATCCGTAACCCGCAGGATGGGCTGGATCGTAGTAAATGCTGGCTTACAAATTCTCCACTAGGACTCTCTCTTCATTAAATCACACACTCTTCACGGATGCTACTCTGGCTTGGGTAAGGTGGTTTAAGAACGGCTTTACGTGTCCAACGTGAGACGGGAGTAGAAGTCGAGGGTAGTGGTGGTGACAATGGGATGGCTCTTGTCTTGCTTTTTATCACTTCTGGTTTCCCTACTTTCTTTTTGACTTCTGTCGAAGGAGGAGTGGACATCATCTTCTTAACCCAAGCCTTGAATTCTTCTCGTTGGGGAGTGGGGAAAGGGGTCTTCCTAGGGGATGGGAGCCGCTATCGGCGTCTGCAAGACTTCTCGTGCCTCTTCTTCCTCAGGCGTCCGTGGGGCTGCGTCTGTCTTGGTCACTGAGGGTGGTGGTGGCGATGGCCTTTTCATCAGGGTCGTAAAATATTTTAGAGAAAGTTGAGCTGTTTCGTCTAAAGCTTTCTGGTTAAAGAGTTGAAGACGTTGCAACACTTGGCCGTACCGTTGCGATTTTTTCGTTTCTGACAAATCGCTGCGATTCATCAACGATTGCAGTTCGTGTTGTATCTGGGACATCTCGGTTAAATGAGGATTGGGAGGTATATGTGGAGTGTGTTTTTTGCCAACGATGGAATTCTATCCATCGTTTGTAAGGGACTAAAGGTCAGTTTTCGTCCTTCCATTAGATTCCAAAGTACACGTATGAGATCTTTTCACGCAAGAGGCCCCTTTTATCTTCTTGGTCGTTTTTATCTTTGACCGCTATGTGAAGCATAAACTCCAACGAGTCCTGAAATCATTGCTCCTAATATTCCTTTCACCAAGGGTCCTAACAACAGGTGCACAAATTGTCCGCGTTATAACAACATCTTTTTCTTTTAATGGATGGATATTTTCTTTTTGACCAGTTGGCGAAGAACGTGTCGATGCCTGGTTAAGCATTCTTTCTGATGCTGAGACAAATATATCGTTCCTTTCAAGACATTCAGACGACATTCTCACACAGTATCGATGTCGTCTTTCAGGACGGTTTGAATGAGTTGTTTTCGCATGGGTGGAGGGGATTGGACAGAAGTGACAACACATCCCAATGTTTGGCTAAAGGAGAAAGCAGTTCTTTCCATTTCTTTCATTTTTGAGGTGAAGAGGAATGGTGTAACAGGATTTGACCTGAATGGATGCTTAGATTAAATGACAACACAAAACAGTGTGATGAAAGATGGACGTTTATGAAATGAATTGATAAAAATATGTTTATCCTCTATAACATATACAGTGTGATTCTTTCACACTCCAAACACACAACTCATTCGATTACTTAACACAAACATTCACAAATGGGAATACAAAAATGTGATTCATATATTCAAAACTGAAGGTAAGATTCATATAATTTCATGTAATGAAAGTATGATTCATATAATCTCATGTAATGAAGGTAATGAAAGTAAGATTCACATAATCTCACGTAATGAAAGTAAGATTCAAATAATATCATGTAATGAAAGTAAGATTCACATAATCTCACGTAATGAAAGTAAGATTCAAATAATATCATGTAATGAAGGTAACAGAATTGTATTCGATTGGAACAACATCATCAATTGAAACTAATATGATCAATTGAATCAACATAACAACTGTACCAAACACATGACTCGTGACTCAATCATTTATACAGCCCGTACAATTCATAACCACGTATGACTCATAAATATTTGTAAAAACTTGCAAACGAAACATTTTGACCTGGTTTACGTGTCCATTGTCAAACAACACAGTTCTCCTGAATTCTTGACTTGGCCCTTACTTGTATTGGCCATAGACATCCTTTATGGATCCACGATGCGCACGAGTTTACAAATCAGCAGTTCAGTCCTTGTATGGCCTTGATGGTCACACCTGCTTCTCTCCCCACACAGACATACAGACGGCCAGACCGCACAGCGAAAATAAAACCAAACTGGTCATAATAACAGGTACTGAATTAAAATCTATAGATACATGCTACTAAATTAAACTCTTAATAGCAACTTGTAACAATTCAAAAGTTCACAACGTTTGAAATCCGCGTAGTTGTAAGGGCAACATTTCACCCTACGACATTAAAACTGAATATGCTTCACATATAAAAAAAAAATAAAAATGTAACACTTACCCCTATGGCTGTAGAACAAAAAATGGAGAACGTACACTCCTTGACAAGATCCAAAAGACCAATGTGTCAATTAGATAAGACACTAGCGTTAAATCTCCAGGAGAATAAGTCTTAGTAAGGGTAAAATACCCGTGCATACCATGCTCTTTGTGTCCCTCACCGCAAGCGATCTACAACGAGATGCATGCTAGTTCAGTCGCCTAACTAGACAAACAATTATCCACCCTAGGTAACGTTGTACGCATGTACGACGAAAATGATCAAATCGTTCTAAGGCGAAACCAAGTCATTTCTTGCCTTATTCTGTGACAAATGGCTTCTTGGGGGTGACATCTTTGTTCGTTCCGGAGCACACACAAAATGCACTGACGTCGAAGACTTGGAACACTTCCTTTTATCTTGTTTTCTTTCTTTTCTTTTTTTTTGGTGGGGTGTATTTTTGGAATAGGTCGAAGGGCTTTAGGCCAGTCTTTTTGACGAACTCTTTTACTATCGCATCCTCAAAAAAAAATCTTTCCCTCTGATTGCTCCTATTTTTCTTTGGACGATTGAGTGTTTTCTAAGGTAGACGTCGATGTTGGACTAGGAGTTTTTTCGTATGTTATGTCAAACGACAAGACTGTCTTATTCGTTTTCATTTTTGGACAGGAGAACGACGATGGTGGTAGTGGTGTGCACTTCTTTTAGGTGACATATTTTCTCGTTCAGGAGCACAAAATCACTAATACCCATCGTCTGACGTGGGTCTTTTTTATAGTGGAATTCGTCGCCACTGATTGTCGGTACGTGGTATCAACTTTATGATAGGCAACAGTCGACGTTAAGGGGTTCGCAACAGACTAAATCGGGACAGTTCTTGTTTGAATAAATACCGTAAACGCTATAACATGGCGATCTCTCTTGAACTTTGATTTTAGGGGCAGGTACTTTGTTAACAGCTGCCGCTGAGACTAATGAAGAGAAGGGTGTCACCGCCAAAAGAGAAGTTCCTGGAGACACGGGTTTCCATATTTTCATCAAATGGGGAAGGACGGGTGTCAAAAAATTGGGTTTGGCTGGCATCACTAGCAACGGTGAAGTGGAAGAACCTGAGGCTGCTGGAGACGAGGTCACCGTCGCTGCAGGTCGTGGTTTGGGAATGTAAGATTGCGTCCGGGCCATAGTGCCTCTCTTCCGGGAAGAAACTGTTTCCTGGGCTCTTTTCTTGTGACTTCTCTTTTCTGAGGATGTGACTTAGTCTTGATACCACCTGAGGCTACTGGAGACGCGGTCACCGTCGCTGCAGGTCGTGGTTTGGGAATGTAAAATTGCGTCCGGGACATAGTGCCTCTCTTCCGGGAAGAAGCTGTTTCCTTGGCTCTTTTCTTGGGACTTCTATTTTCTGAGGATGTGACTTAGTCTTGATACCACTGCTCTTTTTCTTCTTGGAACGTTTTGGCCTGGGAGAGGCTTTTTTCTTGGGGTCACTGCTTGGGCATTAGGATCCCATTTTAAGGGGGAGCGAATGATGACAAAATCCTAGAGAACCGCTACCGCCAGGTTTCAAAATGATTTCCTTTTTGGTTTGAGTGTCGATGCGGTGATCTGCCAGTTGCGTCAAGGCTTCTTTGTTTCTGTCAATAAAGCGTTTGGTTTGATGAGGGATGGGAATGATGCCTTGCAGTAATTGACTTGCTGTCACCGTATACCATCGTAAGATTTCTTTGAGACTGGCTTCTAAGACACGAGCACGTATTTCTAGATTTTTTTCGCTACTAATGCCGTACAAGGAACGAATCAATTTGATGGGAAGATGAGACTGAAGGGACGTCATGTTGACGATGTGTGAAGACAGACCAAAAGTGTCCGAGGCTTTTATAGATTCTTTTAAGTCGACGGGGACGTGTACACGACAGGCCCTCCGTCTTGGCACCAGTGGTGAAACAGATGGGTACGAAATCGCAGATAATAGGGAGTGGTGGGTTTTAAATCCACGAGTAAATAGGCGTGATGGATTTGAGTGGCATCATCGTATGCATGAGTCAGCAAAGGAGTTCCTAACTGCTTGGCTAACACTTGCACTTGAGATCTATCTCTGGGACTGTTAAACAAGACCACGTAATGAGCATTGAGACTGATGGTGCGATGAGCTTTACTTTGTTAAAATAAATTTTGAGTGATGTAAATGACACAGGCATTACGATAATGCCCTATGCGCGTAACCATATCTTAATTTCTTCTTCGTCAACTCTTAACATGTCATCGAAGATGACCAGATCTGTTTGACTGGGGATAGACACGATCAAGTCGACTTCGCGAGGAATGCCTTCCACAAACACTAAGGAATCTCCTTGACTTTCTCGCAGGAGGCTATAAGCTGATTGTCACTCTTTGTAACACCACACGATGTGCTGAGGTGGACGATCAATCAAATGACTCTTATGTTTGATCAAACGTTTGACAAATTCGGTTCTACCTGAACCACTGGGTTCAGCAATTAACATGTTAAAGGGATGGCGAAGATATAAGGCCACCCAACTGGAGCGATCTAATTATTCGTCGATGACTTTGAAAGTCGAGGAAGAGATAGCAGAGACAGCAGAGGCAGCCATAGTGAAGGTGTTGACACTTTTGAAACAAACACAGACAAGACAAGAGTTTCCATACTGTTCTCTGGACACGTTTATTCCATACTTTAAAACTGGACACGAAATACAAAAATACATAAGACCCAAATGGTTAAGTACATCGATAAAATACACATCAAAACGATCAAAGTGGAATATAAAAAAATTACTGTACAACATGGGTGACGAAGGTGTGGTGTCCTAGGGACACTTGGTAATGTTCCCGGAGTCTCTTCACTAGGCACAGTCTTACAGGTGTCCTCCCGGAATGGCTGTTCGAGGGATGTCGATGTCAATGACGCTCCTGTTCTGAATGGGGTGGTTTTCCTCGGTGTCGACGTCTTCTTCTGGCACTGTAGATAACACGGTTTACAGGTTACCTGTGTCACTGGACGTTTGACTTCATTAACACAAATATTTGGCATGCGAAGCTTCTTATTTCGTCCAAGCATCGAAACCAAGACTTTCCAGTCACGCACATCATGCCAGTGAGGGTGTAAGTCACAAGCTATACACACATCTTCGGAAGCATCCTCAGTGGCTAAAAATTGACGAATCTTTTTTCCCCTTAGAGGTAGAGATGTATCGAGATGAAAACGGAACTCTTTTAACAGAATGAGTCTCTCGTGAACATTTAAAGGAACCACCCTCATTTTTTGTGGTAGGTACTGTTCGTAAATAGTCCACAAGGAATCGGCTGGTAAACGAAATCCTAGAAACGAAGTCACTAAAACCCACACCACACGACGTCATCAATTCAATGGGCACAGTTCTTGTTAAAAGTGTTGGTAATCCTTCACAGTCTGAATAGTGTCATCAACTTCCTTCCACGGAATCTGTTGTATCGCGACTGATAAAGGTCGTGGCATGGTAGCAAACATTATGCCCTCTTTTGTTAGAGGTAATAAATGTGATTTTTGCACAGAACTGATCGTACTCCAGTGGCGAATCGAAATTGTTTAGTCACTAACTCGCACAACACACGTTCCACAGAAGTTACCTCTCCAACCAAGATTAGTTCGTGTAAAAGATTTAGGTAATCATCTAAATCTTCCTCTGGAATTCGTTGCAGAATGTACAATTTGTAAGTAGAGCGAGTAGCATCCAAAGCCTTCTGACACTCGGGTAGTTTATCAATGTCTGACCATTGGAGCGCTGTCATAAGAATCAATCCTCTTAGATCATTCAGATAAAAGAGGTTAAAATCACGGTGACGTAAAGGATGTAATTGTTCTTTCGTTTCACTTGTATCTTGACGAATTCTTGGTAAATGCATTGTCTCAACTCCAGAGGCAAACCACGAATGTTCTCTTGTAAAGTATCCATGAAGAGAATACTGGGGTCCCGCTAAAGGCAGGTAGTGACAGTGTGGAGACCATCGAGCATTTTCCTGGAAGCCAAATCTTTCTGCTCCCACTCGTGAAGTGACACACCGCAACTGAAGCACTTGACTTTATCTCCTTCTCCCATGTAGATAAATCCAGTTCTACCCAATTCTTCGGGGATAGGTCCTCCCAGATATTTAGACCACTTTCCGTGGAACACTTGGAATCGACTTTCAAAGTGGCAGTATCCAGACATGCGCACAGGCAACGAATATTCTTCTTTCACAGCTTCATTTCGATGAGGCAGTTATGACGCTTGAAGTACTTTGCTCAAACATGGATGACATCCGTAGGGTAGTAGCTACGGTAGTATGACGTTGAGGATGAAAATCAGTAAAGAGTCCACGGTAACGAGTGGCATTGCTTTCGCATCAATCAGGTTTGATACGCACATCGTCACTTTCCATGGCAGGTATAGTAGTAGTTATAGCGAAGTTTCCCATGATGTTGTGCTGAATCGCTGAGGTAGCAGCGTAGGGCATCCTTAGATTCGAAAGGCACAGCATCGCACTCGACTTGTAAATTATTGAACTTGAATTGTGTCTGTCTGAAAGAATTCATCTTTCTCGCTTAGCGTTTGTGGTCACTATGAACTATTAGTCTTGGACGTTTTTCCTTTTTGTATGCTTACCAATATCGACGTGTCCGTAAGGTAAAGTGAAGTGGTTGGGAAGCCGCACTCGCTTCTGGTGCACGATCTGATAAACTTTATCTACGGATCGACTGATGATTTGATGTGTGGGTAAAAGTGCAATCTTCTGAGGTTCGTAGATGGTTACTCTAAAGTCTTGATCCTCTCCAACTTGCAAAATTTCTTTAAACACACCAAAGTTCACCACTTGACTGGTACGATGAATAAGATTTAATCCTTTTACTTTACAATCAGACTGCACTTCTTGTAGGTCCCGGTATTGATAAGCATAATTTTTAGGACCGCCGCTACCAAAACTTAGCATTTTGTCGTCGGAGTGCTAATCCGTGCAGGCTCCTAAATGGTCTCCTTCGATTTCAGGGTGACGTTGACCAACGCGATCGATGTAGATGCAACTATATGTTTCAAAATACAGGACACGATCTCATAACTGGTGTAAGACTTCGCACAATTTTAAGCGAGCAAGGGCTGTCACGTAGGATGCAATGATGACATTTCCAAATTCGTCGGCCTGTACAAACTCCAGTTCGTCTTCGTAAATGACTAAGATTAAGTCTACATGAAGGTAGTAGATGTGTTTCATGTATTTGGTTTTGTAGTGAATCATCTGAAAGTAGCGGAAAAGTTTCTGACAAATACTCCGTCTTGGGTAAACACGGTCCTTATTCCATTTTTCCCCACAAACAATTCAATATCACTTTGGTGAGGAATACGGGATGATACAACTCCGTGAGAGGCAACACTTTGCACTTAATGAATCCTTCGTATTGTCGAATGTTTTCCACGTCGATGTGCTCCGTCAGCAATTGTGTGTGCCTTGAGGAAAAGTGACAGTATTTGCACACGTAAGGATACAGCGGACATACGTCCAGGTATTTGATTTCCTCTCCTTTCTCTTCTTCGGCGTGGTACAGTAAACAGGTGGCATTCGTTCGTCCTCCATACAAACTGTCTCGAGTGTTCAGAGAGTGCACCAACTTGTAACTTTCCACCATGCGTTTAAACTCGGGGTCGGTTTTCAAAGGTTGGTTGTACTCGTGTTCACACATTTCCACGACTTGGTATGTTTGCTGTTCTAACCTTAAGCGCCGTTGGCAAGTGGCCTCGTACAAGTCTTCCATGGTACGTTGCAAAAACTGATTTTGGGTTCAGAGTAGCAGGTCGAACATCCGTAAAATAAGCACGCGTTAAACTCGTACACGATCTTGGGGTTTTCTAAGTCGCAGCCATCCACTGAATAATTTCCAATAGTCTTATCGCATCCTCCGTTTCTGGCATGTTGGATCCATTTGTCTTCCTTGTTGCACAAGTAATGTAGCCAACGTATAGCTTTGGCCGATTATCGACGTTTGACAAAATTGGTCGTTTGAAGGCGGATGACAGCCAGGGTCTTTTCCGGCATCAATCTTTTGCGGTACACTAAGGAACGCGCTTTGGCAATGGTGCAGGATTTTTCAAGGGGTCGATCCCTCCGTGTTCCATGAACAGCTCTCGAAATTTTCCACAGCAACGCCGTAAAATGACCCCGTCCGATCGACAACACTTTAACATTTCTTCCTAAAAGTCGATGGGGTCCAAGGCGTGAGTAAGTTACCAGGCGTAGAAAGCTTCTCGCTGTTCGGCGCGCATGTTGTCGGGGGTCGTAGTAGTGAGCATCAGGCAAATGTAGCAAAACGACGTGTTCATTGGGTTCGGTATTGAAAACATTCGGAAAATAGCCTTTGGCCATTTCTGTCAATCCAAACGTTTTGGGCATTCGACTCAAAGGTATGGCCAAGTAATTCATCGAATCTTTAAGCTGCACTTGTCCGACTTGTGTTGAAATGATTTTGCCTACGTTCAAAGCGACTTTAGGACGTTCGGTGCTTTGTTCCGTATAGTATTTCAGAAGGAATTGTCCATCATCTCCCGAGAAATAGTGAGCCATCACCGTGGCATTGCGATGGCAATCTCCGTAACGTTCGATGTCCTCGTGACTCCACGTCTCGTTGATAGGGTCTAAGATCAAATGGGCAAAATCGGTCAGCGCGTTTGGTCCTCGAGAGATTTTTTTTTACGTCCTCCAGGAATCTTGCTACAGTGAGTGCAATGGCAAAAGGTAGGTTCTTGGATGCACTTCTCGCACATTCAATGAGCCACGCAGAAATTAGGAATGTGAATGCCAGTCTGTTGCATGCATTCGAAATAAAAAAGATGAAATTGCCTTTCTTCTGGTCATCCTCCTCCTCCTCCTTCTGCTGGGGTTGGTATTTTTGAATGTAACATTTGTGTTCTTAGTCCACGATTTGGTGATAAACGTGAGATCGTTTCTTTCCTGAACAAACGTGTGCCTTGACATTATTGGTACGAATGACTTGTCCACAAGTAGAACACCATTTCAGGAGTTGGCAAGCACTTTTCTGCTGTGAACCTTTTCATTGTCAACCGACGTTTCTCACAGTCACTGACAGGACAGTATTTGCTAATAATATCAAAGTCTCTGATTGTGTATTTCAGTTGTGGGCCTCTCATTCCAGCAACCCTAGTAAAACTGTAACTGTTCTCAGTTAAACCGGGTTATTCTAAAGTTATTTTTTTCATTCGAGCAATTATATTTATCGCTCTTGTCTCCTCAACACTCTCTGGTATAAAATTTTAAAACTCTTTGAGACTCTGATCGATGGAGGATCAATATGCATTATATATTGCAATTAAATTAAATCATCGACAAACCTGGGCAAGGACCTCTAGCGAATACAACATAAATCCGGAAATATGAGTACTTGTTTGTGGTAAATTCAGGATAAAGTTTAAATTGGCGGGAAGTAGTAAAATAAACGCTTATTATATTATACATCGTAGTCCAGGTCGAATCACCATTTGATCCTTCTAATCGAAGGTTATAAATACTTCCGAACTTAGCATTAGTGGATCTCGCAGTTGAAATTTCCATATTGCAGCAGCCGCTAAACACTGCATTTTGATCCATGAGTTTGATGTTTCTCTCTTTCTCTGATCCACTCTAACCCGTCAGACAAAGGGCTGTTAAACGCAAACACATAACTTGGATTATTCTCTGAATGATAACTTCACGCAGATGCAACAAAACCCCAACGATTATTTGTAGCATCAGTGAGATGTGGAAAGTGACCGATACTATTTTGAGCTCGTTTTGTGCTACCACCAATCGATTGCGATTGGGTAACACTATCCATGTACTTTTGTTTGGTAAGATCGAATGTAAAAACGGGCACATACTTGGGAGTCATCTTATTATCAACCATATCGATCGCACCTGTAACAGTGCCTCCGGATTTTTTTAAGATAATTGGCATCTGCCGAAGTAATTGCACTCGCTGATGATGAACTTATTTCTGCGTCAACATACAGATTATTTGTAAGATCAAATGGGGCGACTGGATTATAAGTCGTTATTTTATTCGAGCCCATGTTTAACATACCTGTCATCTTATCACCGGATTTTGCTACTCGTGATGCAATGTTCGTTGCTATGTTATCTTCGATGTAATTTTTATTTGCTAAATCTGATAACGCTGATGGAATTTCCGAGGTTGTTATCTTATTCGATCCCATGTTTAGATTTCCCACCAAAGTATCACCGGATTTTATTACAAAGTTGTCCTTGACAAACTTTACATTTGTTTCTGAAACGTTATTAGTGAAAGTTGTTTTATCAAGTCGAGTATTAGATATTAATTTATCACCCATATCTATATTTCCAGCCATCATCCCACTAGATAATGACAACTTATTATAATCTATCGATCTAAGTTGCGCATATCGTACCGCTTTTGAGTTATTTACATTGGGCGGTATTCGGTCTCAAGATTTACAATCTTTTTTTTTACTCATGTTGATATTTCCGGTCATCTTTCCACCCAACAACGATAACTTACCATTACTGACCACACTAAGTTGTTCAAAGCTTACCGCTTGTGAGTTATCTGGGATGATTGGTGGATATGTTGTTTCAAGGTCTAGCACTCGTTGACCTGACATGCTTAAGTTACCGGTAATTGTTTCTCCAGAATTTTTTATATAAGTTGTTAAATCTACACCAGCCGTAGTGGTTGTAGCTGAAGCTGTTTTGTTGGTTAATCTCTCAATTAACGTACCAAATTTTGTGTAATAGCTCATTCTTATTCTTACTGCGAGATAAAATTTTCTTAATACCTGATATAGAATGAGCATAGTCAACGTTGACACGAAGCAATTAATAAAACATCAGCATAACCACGTCCTACCGGACTGTCATTAACTGACAGTAGGACGAACTGTATCGGGCAAAACTAACCTTCTTACGAATCGTTACTTAACGACCTCTTCAACTACAATCGAGTTTATATCTACACGATCAATCAACAGCAAGATAAATATGAGCTACCCAGCGAATATAACAAAAAACTGAAAAACGAACTTGGCGTAGGCAATGATACATTGATCATAAAACAACCAGAAGATTTAATTCCCGTTTTAAAGCTAGATTCTGACGAACATAAAATAATTGTCTTTGATGACATTCCGCTAAGCAATGCAGAGATGAATAAGAAAAAATCTTATTTTTCCCAATCGGGCAACAGAAAATATAATGTAATCTTCCTAGCTCACTGAGTTCAGAACGTAGATCGATTTATCAGGCGAAATACAGGCTGTTTCATAATCTTTGCCGGACTAGACAATATCAACGTACAAAACATAGCACGAGAACAGTGTGGGGTGTATATAAAGAAAAAAAAATTTGCCGAACTTTATCATAACGCTACTGGTGATGGCGGACACAATTTCTTTTTATTTGATAAGCTAGCAAGAGATCGAAATCATATGTTCAGGTGTGGAAGAAACAGGTTTTTGGATTGTGAAAATTAATCTAACGTTAAACATCTGAAAATTGGTCGTACAACCACGATCTGAAATTAGTCTAACAAAATAAATAAAACAAAAAATGGACTCAAAACGAAAAGAGGGTCTAAAGACATGTATTTCAACCAGAGCTGCATTCAAAAAGAAGGTTGAGCAGGAACGTCAGGGTCTACAACAGACAGCAGAAGATACTGCTAGACTTTTTAGGCCAGCAACCAAGGCCGTACTTGGCAAACGGCCAAATATTTATGAGTTATCACTGGAAGATCTTAAAAAAGTTATCGGAGAAAGGACTACTTGGTCTACTTGAAGAAGGACAGAAGAAAGTTACTGAGCGAACAGGAGACCCTAGTGCGCTAAATGTTGAAAGATGATCAAATTAAGTTTTGTAGAAAAAATGCGAGCGAACCAATATCACAAGAAGATTACAATAATTTTTTGGTAGATCACATTCCTAGAGAACAACATAATGTTTAGCAAATTGGCAACTGGCCAGAAGATAAATATAACGATTTCATTGAAATTCTGAAAGATATTCAAGATGGTGGATTGAAAGCTTTAGAAAATATTGACAAAGCAGAAGATGAAGCAGAATTTTTAGATTCGTATAATAAAATGCGTGCTAGATTTTTTTACTGTTATTATGTCGTTCACTGCTAAAAATTATAGAACTAGAAAATTTCCGTACAAATAGACATTTTATAAGCTATTTCAGAATACTGATAAAAAGCGTGATAAACGTCTTCCAGAGGAAAACCCTGAAGTAGAAGGTCGTGGAATTAAAGTATTTAACTCGACCACTGAGATAATTGATAGACTGATGCTATTAATATCATCAAACGAAGCCGGAAATACGAGCACAGAAATCGACAAACGAAATTGTTGAAATTTTAGATAATCGCATATCAAATGGTAATCTAACATCCTACGCATATTATATTTGACATAGTGATTTAATTCGCTAACCGCAAAGAACAAACTGTTAGCAGTTCAGTTTTATCTATCAAATAAAATATAAATGTTATCAACTACATTACTGCTTCACTCATCTCAGACTATGGCGGACAGTGCAAACTTCTCTGTTATTCATGATCTACTAATCAAACTTGACCCAGGGATGCAAACGTCCCCGATGCAATACGAAATAGGACTAGAATCAACTACTGCTTGGCACTCAAATGGCAAACACAAGAACTAATGTTAATGACGATTTCACATATCAATCGATCCAGCCAGCTGGCCGGACTTGGATTTCTGTAAAGATACAGCAAGGCGCTTATAACGTTACATATCTAAATAAAGCAATAAAGTTATTAATTACAACCAAGGTTGAATCTGCATTGGATAATTTTTAGCTCATTCCAAGCTATAACACTCTGCGTGCCAGAATCACTTTGAAAAACGACTTTATTGTTGATTTCAGTACACAAACAGCATCGGGCCGTTGTTAGGATTTGTTCGAAAACAATACGGTTCTGAATCACAAAGTGCTTCAATTTCATACGATGGGGAGTTAACCGTGGACATAACAGATGCAAAATTCGCTTTTAATAAACTGCTCTATTGCCAGCGGGTCGTATACAGCACGTGGTAGAAAAGGTCAAATTATTCATTCTTTTTCTCCTGACGTACCACCTGGTTCATTGCTGCAAGTAAATCCAAAACAGATAATCTACTATCCCGTTAGTGTTGAAAATCAAATATCTTCTGTCACTATGACATTGACTGGTCAATCCGTCCGGCAGCTAAATCTCAATAACGAAATTGTAACATAATACCTACAACTGAGGTCAATGAGCTCTGCTCACGACAGCTAGCTCAAGAAAGTCAATTTTATCAGACAGTTTTGTATAATAAAATGTTACAACGAAATATTTATTACAAAAATATCGTAGGAGGTTTCTTTGGAAATATATTCTGTAAAATAATTGAAAATGTACCTGGAATTGCACAAAAAATAGCGTCTATTGCTTTAGACACATCAAAAGCTTTTGCCACAACAGCCTCTTCTGCAGCAGGCTCAGCTGATGGACAGAAGATTGCTGATTAAATTAAGTGTGGATCACCAACTGCACCGTTCGTAAGCGACAGGGATATAAATCAAGCAATTTCTGAAATATCACCAATATCAAAAATTACTAAGGCGCTGATAAAAGTGTCCAAAAAAAGTGCTATCTCCGCCAAGCGAAGAAATTATTAGAAAAATAGTAACTAAAACTAGACCTCGGAGTGCTAGCAGTCGACCAGATATTGCGGCGTTCTAAATTTTGTCTAATAATAATAGATAAAGAATGTCTGTTACAAATTATCTTGACCTGACCGAGGAAATACCAACAGATGACTCGACAACAGAATTTGAGTATGTTGAATATCTCAATGAAAATTCAAATGAACCTAACAAAACAGGGATACGAACTTTCAATACAAGAGACGAGGATGTGTTTCTGCTACCACGTAAATCCATACTTGAAGTATGAGGAAGTGTAAGAACAGCAGTTGGTGCAGTAGTACCTGCTGGTACACAAGTGACACTTGTTAATAACGGTTTGAGCTTGTTTAGAAGCGCCATATATCAACCAGCTAATCAAACAGTAGAAGATATTTCTATGCACCTGTCAATTGCAGGTACTATTCTTAACGTAGTTTGGTTCAGCGACGATTACTCGAGATCTGTTGCAACAAATATGCTGTGGTTAAAATATACTAGAGGTGGAGATGCTGTTTCAAACGAGTTTATGTATTACGGTAAAATTCCAGATACAGCTAATGCTAATGATACTTTCACACTTGTTAGAACTTTTCTTACTGATAACGCTGACGCGGCTGGAATTGCTGCACCAGCTGCAGATGCAAGTGAAGCGGCTACAAGGACTTCGTTGATTGCAATGTGCAATATTCTTGGAATTACTCCACTGGAGCGGCGGATAATGGAACCGCAATGTTAATAATTGTAAACGGAGTAATAAAAAGGGCTCGATCTTACAACGAAGGTTATGTTAAACGACGAGCGTTCACAGATAATTCACATCAGATCACAATGATGCTTCCGCTTAGCACAATATTCTGATTTGGCAGAGACTTCAATAAGGTATTTCGTGGGATAAAACATACACTTATACTTGACCGAGCTGATGAAAACGATTGTCTTGTGCGAGCTGGTTGTGATGATGCATAATTTGAAATTTTATGACTTACGTTGTGGATGCCACATGTAGTTCCATCCAGCGATAAATCAATAGAACTTGAGACAATGCTAACGGCATTCACACAAAAATTACATTTTATGCAGAATAAAGTTTATCAAACCGCAATACTGAATTCGATCAATAACACATGGCGGATAATAACATCTCCAGGCGAACAGTTACCAAGGCATGTATTTATTGTGTTTCAACGACAGAATAGACGTGGAAGTCAGCTTCAAAACAATTCTGTATTTGATAGTCCAGATGTCAGACGAATATTTGTCAGAATAAATTCTAAACAGTATCCAGAACGAGCGATCGAATGTAACTTTGCAGCTGATGATGCAGCATTAGCTGACGGAGACGTATCTAGAGTTTACATGGAAGCTGTGCGAAAATATCAGGATGCCGACAGCGGATCTCAAATTTCAATCGAAGAGGCTAGAACACTTTATCCGTGTAATAGGATTTGACCTGAACGGATGCTTGGATTAAATGACAACACAAACTCAATGTGATGAAAGATGGAAGTTTATGAAATGAATTAATAAATATTATGTGCATCCTCTACAATATATACAGTGTGATTCTTTCAAACTCTAAACATACGACTCATTCAATTACTTCACACAAACATTTGTTATATGCCAATGAATTTGTGACTTTATAAAACCTTATGACAGAAAAGAAAAAATAATTCATACAATCATTCAAAAATGGGGAAACAAAAATGTGATTCAAATATTCAAAATTGTAGACACATGATACAGTAAAACCAAGATATAATTCATATAATCTCATGTAATAAAGATAAGTTTCATTTAATCTCATGCAAATAGGTGTAACTCAATTGTACTCAAATGTACTCAATTGAAACACAACATATTTTCCATGTATTCAATTGAAACACAACATAATCAATTGAAACAACCATGATCAATTGTAATAAACATAACAATTGTATCAAACATATGACTCAAGACTCATATAGTCATTTGTACAGCACGTACGATTCATAACGAAAGACTCATTTCAATACTTGTAAACCTTGTAAACGAGAAATTTTGACCTGGTTCACATGTCCATTGTCAAACCTCACTTCTCCTGAATTTTTGGGTTAGCCTACAATTGTACTGGCCACACACCCCCTTCGTGGATCCACCATGCGCACAAGTTTACATATCAGCACTTTCGTCCTTGTATAGCCTTGATGGTCGCACATGCTTCCATCCCCATACTGACAGACACACAAACAGCCAGACCGACAGACTGCTACACCCACACACACACAGCCCTATGGCTGTATAATGAAATGGAGAGCATACACTCCTTGACAAGATCCGAAAAGTCCAATGTGTCGATTAGAACCGAAACTTGCCTTAAATCTACAGGAAAATGAGCAAGGGCACAATACCCATGCATACCGTGCCCTTTGTGTCTCTGGCCGCAAGCGATCTACGACGAGATGCATGCTAGCTCAGTCACTTAACAAGAAAAACAATTATCCACCCTAGATAACGTTGTACGCATGTACGACAAAAATGATCAAATCGTTCTACGGCGAAACCAAGTTATTTCTTGCCTATTCTGTGACCATCCGGCATTTCACTTTGATGTCAGTAAGCATAGCGAACAAGCTATCGGGTCAAATTCTGACATCCAAGTCACGTGGTCAATTGGACAGGTTCCAGATGCTGCAGATAATGTGTATTATGCATACGCGCTAATTCTATCTGACAGATTCTTAACGATAGATTCTACCAAGGGCAGGATGACCGTCCAAGTTTGGATGTGAGCGGTTTAACTTTATCAAACAAGCGGTGAGAATGTATTGCTTTTCTGATCAAGAATGACTACCAGATGTTAGGTCCTCTACACTTGAAGTGCTTTGCACTTTACAATTTTATCAAACAAGCGTGCGGAATGTATTGATTCCCCCTAACAAGCGGCGGAATTACTGCATTACAAATTTTATCAAGCAGAAGAAAAATAAATACACAATGAAATATATTATACATGACGTGAATTTATAGCCGGGACAAGTAAAAAAGAAAATAATACAAGCTATTTTTAAACGACAGTCTGTTTCGCTGAAGATAGATTTTGGAACCCCGAGTGCTAAGTTCTGCGGGCAAAACTAATGTGAACACAGCGGCAAATTAATAAAATGCGACTGCAAAAACCTTTTGTTTTCAATTTAACAGCAACGCAAGTTTCTGCAATGTCTAGATCGCAAGCAATCCGTGGAGGATTTCTGGGACCTGCAATGGCAACTATTGAAAAAACGGTGCTACCCAAATTACTGCCAGTACTAGGCCTCCTGGGGATAGCTGCTGACTCGGGTGCCATATCCGGAGCAATGAATAAAGATGTTTTCGGTGACGGTATCAAACATTTAGTGAAAATGCAAATTATTTCACTCTTGTCTAACTATTACAAATACTAAATGCCCAGAACACGAAACGGAAAGCAGCAAAGAAATGCAATCAAAGGTGAATTCATAGGGCCGTTGCTAGCAGGGATAGCGTGAAGTCTACTTCCCAATCTACCAAGGATAGGACTTGGGAGGGGACTAATGCTACCCGGGACCAGGAGGTAGATCCCTCTGCGGTTCATCCACTAAACAACTTTGACATCTTAGATAAACTGAAAGATGTCAGAGGATTTCAAGGAGCATTTTCTAAAGATGAGCTCGGGATTCAAAGAATCCTACCACTAGCGGTCCAATCACTTTCAACCTGGCGGGAGAAGTTGTGTAATAAATATCCAAAATTTCAACGATGGATCTGGCATGCATTGGGTTGCGCTTTATAAAACAACTAATTTGATTCGTTTGGGCTACCACTGAGTGATATTATCAAACAGTACGTGCTAGCATCCCAAAAGTAAAAACAAAAAAAAAAATCAATTATTCGTCTAATAAACTACAGCCAGTTGGAACTGCAGCTTTTGGATGTTACTGCGTTATGTTTATTAAACAAATGTCCTAGTCCTATGGACTGGATGATTTTCTGAAATTTGTATTATAATTCACACATAAACCAAGCCTGAAAAATGACAAAATTGCAGTTTTATCTAACAAACAAATACAAAAATGACTACGTATTGCCTGAAATGCAGAAGTAAAACGGAAAATACAAACGAAACCATGGAAACTACCAACAAAAATCGACTAATGCTGAAAAGTATGTTTTACCTGTAGCCGGAAAAAGAGTATGTTTCTCAAACGTGACTCACTATTACCTGGAGATTAGGAAATGTCAAGAATTCCTAATACTATTTTAGTCGACGATTAAATTATAACAAAAATGCAAAGCCAGTTTGCAAGCAAAGCGTGTACATGTGAAGATAACCACGATCTGTGTCTCAAGCAGGATAAAATAGTAACTTATTGACAGTGTTACAATCAACAAGCTGTAATCGGATCCGGTTTAGATATTCATAAGTTAATTGGAAAATTATATAAACCCAAACATGGATGGACCCTGCCTTTTCACAGGTATACAGGACCTTGGAATCCTCTAGATAAGCAGCTTGATGAAAATGACAATCCTATCCCTGGGAAGGAGCCCTATAATCAGGTCGATGCAATCGCAATGAGCCATGACATATGTTACCGTGACAACGAAAACAATAAATCTGGTTGCGACCGTATTACACTTAATGAGCTAATTGATATGAGACTGATAGGAATAAGGAAGCGAATTGATCGTAAGCTGGTTCAAGCAATTCTTGGAGCGAAATATAACTGGGGCTCGGAGAGTCTCGGCTCGGTAAAAATGTACTTTATGATGATGGACCGCAGAACGCTCTGGCACATGCACTTCACAGACCTAAAAAAATACATTTCCACGACGAAAGGTCGTCGCAAATTCATCTGATGACATATGGGCAATAGTTCTAGCTGATATGTCACACATTGCAAAGCATAATAACAATAAAAGGTACTTGATGAATATAGTTGATATTTTTAGTAAATACGCGTTTAGTGTGCCTGTTACAGATAAATCAGGTAAAACCATAACTGATGCGTTGAGAGAGATTGTAATCAACACAGAAAGAAAACCGAATAATGGATGGACAGATCACGGAGCAGAGATTTTTTAGTAAGCAATTCAAGCAGTTTCTGGATCAAAATAACATCACCAAGATTTGCAAATAACTCACAGTCAAAAACACTAACAGGTATGTTGACGATCTGCCAAAGATCGTGTCGGATTACAATAACACAAAACATAAAACACTTGGAATGTCAAAAATTAAGCTGTAAAGAATCCAGTGTTAGCACACGAGAAAATGTACCGAAGACACAAGTTTAGCGTGGGTGATAGAGTTAGAATTTCATTAGTGAAGAAAACTTTTGAAATAGGATTCACTCCAAACCGGTCCGAGGAAGTATTCGTTGTGGATAAAATTTTGACAACAATACCTGTAACTTACAAGGTGAAAGATTCAGCGGGAGAAGAAACTATTGGATGTTTCTATGAACTGGAACTACAAAACACGGAGCAGGATATATTTATCATCGAGCGAGTGATAACAAGAAAAGGCAAGAAAAGTTTAGATAAATGGAGACAGTCTTAATAGCTGGATTCCAACTAGTGAAATCAAAATCTTTAATTAAATCGTTAGCGATACAATCCAGTCGTTGTAAATCTTTTTTGGCATTTCAAAAGAACAGACTTACATTTCGCTGGCCTGCACAACGATATCAAATATTGTCTTCGTGCTGTTGTTAGTGCTCTCTCTCTCTCTCTCTCTCTCTCTCTCTCTCTCTCTCTCTCTCTCTCTCTCTCTCTCTCTCTCTCCCATCAACTTGAAAATCTTAACAAATAGAAAATCAAATTTTATATTTTTTCGACGAACATAAACTTCTGTCCACGGTTCATGAATAGCCTTAACAACTCCCAGAATGTCAGATTCTCAGAGACAGTAAAATTAAACTTTTTTATCTTCTTAGTGAGGTGACATTATACATTATACTGCGATTTTGTTACTACATAAATGTGTTAATCTTCTTGTACTATACCTGGTTCATCGGCAAATTTATCCTCAATGACAGGGAATAGATATGTTTCTGGATCAAATTTGGGATGTTCTACATGCTAATTGTTATTGGAGTTTGCTGAATCCTGATGCGCTGCAGTATTTAGATTTCTAGCAATCTGTTTTTCATGCTAACTGTCAGTATTGGAATTTGTCAAATTCTGAATCGCTGGCTAATTCGCTGTATCAAGATCGATATCGGTGTAAAAATCTAACAGTCTTTTCGCAAACAAGAAATTTGTTTGAGATATCTAATACATAAGACCTTTATCTAATTTACTGTAATAAAATGCCGGACGAAATGAGAAGAACAGTCAGAGCTAAAATCTTAAATATGAATTTCTTATTCGACGTTCTTAAGTTATTTACGAGCAATCAAAAACAGACAAAAAGTATGTGAATTTTCTCGTTGAATACGATCCTCACTCAGCGTTTGATGTGCTAATGACAGATTCGGAGGTATCATAACTTGAGAAATATAAAAATATATATGTTAGTTATGACAGGGATGCTGTTATTAAGTGGGCTCACTGCTGTTTAACAAGGGAAAATCTAAGAAATATTCTGAAAATTGATCTCTGAATAAACCAAAATTTTATATTACTTATCAAATATAAACAGACTTGTTACTCTACCTAATATTGTAAGTCCCTTTCAGCTGGAAGAGGCTGTAAGAAATATCTTCCGCGGTGACGTTAACATGGTAGCTCGCTTTGACGTAGAAAGAGAAAAAATAATTTGATTTTGTTAAGAAGCATAGAACTTGATCACATGCTGAAATACGGAAAGATCTTAGTCGAATACGACAAAGAAACCTTAAACAAATATCTCAATTTCTGCTTGACCAATAGCGAAGTCGCTAATATTTTAAGTAGCAGGTGATTGATAACGAAAGAAGATTCTATCGAAGGTTATCATTGAAAAGGCGGAATTTGTTATACCATCTGTAATAGGTTTGACTAATGCTGAACAAATACCAAATATTTTGCAGCTGTTGAAACAGAAGGAAATATTTTTTCTTCTTCTGTCTCCAAGTTAGGTGATATCACTTGACCAGCTGGTTTAAAATTAATCCTACCTCCCTTACCTCGTCGTACGTTTTCTTGTCGTGACACAAGATCAAGATTTTTGAAGCCGGTTATCGTTTATAATTCCGTTTTTATGATCCACAACTAATCCATCAGGACTCTGACCAGTAGAAATTTCAAATACATACCGGTGTGAGGAATATCTAACATAATCACTGATAATTCCAAGTATCATTACATTCAGATATCCGGTATTATCGATACTTCCAACAACTTTTTGTTTAAATATTTCTGATAATTCCTCTGTCATTGGCCCCATAAAAATCGTAGACTAAATGTGGTTGAAACTCGTCCTGCAAAGACAAGTTGGCGATGTTATTGTCTGTCACGCTGCCAATTACCTGATAGACTCGTATCCCATTTAAAATCTCCTCACGAAACAACCAGTAAATAAAGTCCTTGATCAACATTTCTGAATACTCGGTATCATCAGCACCGTTCACTTTTATCCTAGAACCAGCCGGAGTTCGAGTTCCAAACGAAGCATTAGTTTTAAGATTAATCACCACTCCTAACTATTCCCTGCATAGCAGTTGTACTTCTCGTGAACGCAGAATGTCTCCTTTCGTTAACAGTTGGCATAACTCCACAAAGCATAAATATTTCCATAATATACTATTGTGTTTTCCAAATCTTCAACTGACAAATTTCACAGCACACTCAATTAAAGAAATATAAAACAGTAGATATAGACATGTTGAAACTTACCGACATGGAGAAGAAAAATCTATTTGCAACAGAAATATATCAGGCCACAAAAATCTCAACCGCATTTGTTGGTTTTGATAACAGTTTTCGACTCGGTAACAAACATTTACTAGTAAATTTCTCTGCCACAAACTTATATCATCTGCTTCAGCCAACAATTAAATCCCAGCTTGCCACGCATAAGGGCTTGAAAATAATAGTGCATTTCTATATCAAGCTTTCTAAGCTAAATATATCTCTGGAATCCCCACAGACTCATACGTCAGAGCACCTTGCGGCAGAGCATCTTGCTGCTAGGCAACGTGAGGAATTTGCCAATCCTTATCTCACATCAAAATCTATTCGAATTCTAACAGGGACAGATTTAATGCCGTTGTCAGATAATGTTTTTTTTTCAGGAGATATGGAGGAAAATAGATGAGTACACTACATCTGGTTCTGGCTGGAAATTTGATAACATAACGGAAATACTGTTCTACACTATGAAATATAATCCACTGTGAGGTATCTCATATGTCGAGCTCCCAATTTGAATAAAAAAACTCAAAATGTTGTATTAATGTAAATAATTATAATAAAAAAAAAATGTTTCCAGTGGGCCATACTGTCGGCGTTATTTCCAGCAGGAGATCATCCTTATCGAGTATCAAATTATACGGGTCATGTTAACAATCTAAACTTTAGCGGGATTGTCTTTCCTGTTTCTGAATATAAAATTTCAAAATTACAAAAACAGAACAATCTCCTGTTACCTGGAGGTATTAATGTATTTGGTATCGATGATAAACAAATATATACCCCAGATATATCAGCGATCTAGCATTATAAAAAAAAACAGTAAATTTGCTATTTTATAAAGATCATTACGTGTGGATAAAAAACTTTAATGGACTAGTCGGAGGTCAGTATAACAAGCATACAGAAAAGAAATATTTCTGTGTCAGGTGTTTGCGCGGATATGTATCCCAACATGTACTTTGTCGACACGCCAAATACTGCTCTAATGTTCAGAAAATATATATGCCTGGCGAAGATGAAAAGATATTACATTTAACAAACACAAGATGAAAGTGACTTTTATAATCGATGCAGATTTCGAGTCTATTTTACTTCCAGTGCAAGGAGTAGAAAATAAGCCTGATAAATCTTCGACAAGAAAAATACATGAGCATATTCCCCGTGGAGCGGCGTATAAAGTCGTTTGCTCTGCTGATAAATCTTTATCAAAACCAGTAAGGATTTATCGTGGAAAGGAACCTTCTGTCTGGTTGCTAAGGAACCTTATCAACGAAATTGATTTTATCCTGATGTTACTCATTAAGACAGAAAAAAAATGAAACCACTAAGAGTAAAACAAGAAGCTAATTTTAATATAGCAGAAATATGCCATATTTTTTAGCAGCCGCTTTTGCCTCAAGATAGAATCAATGATCACTGTCAAATAACTGGAACGTAAAGTGGTCCAGCACATGACAGATGCAATTTAAAATGTACCTCACCGGATTTTGTTCCTGTTGTATTTCATAATTTCAGAAGATATGACGCTCACATTATAGTTGAAGAGTTCGGTAATAAAGATATAATAAACCGTCTGAAAATTAATAACAAAAATAAAATAAAGTGCATCCCAAATAACACAGAAAAGTACATGTCAGTGACACTAGGCAAGTTGAGATTTATTGATAGTCTGCAGTTTATGGCAGCATCGCTAGACGAACTAGTAAAGAGCTGCAGTAAATGTGATAATTTGACTGCACATTTCGGTGAAACTGCTGGCAGTTTATTGACACGAAAAGGATTTTTTTCCTACGAATATCTAGACGATTGGAGTAGATTTGATGAAAAGTGTCTACCTGACAAAGATAAGTTTTATTCTAGGTTAAGTCTTGAGGGTGTTAGTGACGATAATTATGCCTATGCTCGATCGATTTGGGACTCCTTTGGCTGTAAAATCTTAGGAGATTATCATGACCTATATCTTATCACAGACGTTCTGTTGCTCGCAGATATATTTGAAAATTTGAGAGATGTCAGCGCTGATAACTACGGACTGGACCCAGCGCGGTACTATTTGGCACCGGGACTAAGTTGGGACGCATTACTCAAGCACAGTAAAATAAAACTGGAGCTGTTAACAGACCCTGATATGTTCAACTTTATAGAACGTGGAATTCGAGGTGGAATAAGTGTCATAACAAAAAATATGCTAAGGCTAATAATAAATATCTACCCGACTATGATAGAACAGCGCCATCAAATGTTATGCCTATCTTGATACAAATAATCTGTATGGTTACTTCAAGTCGGAGTTTATGCCGGTTGGTCGGTCTAGGTGAATTAGTGAAAAACAGTTTTTTGATGAAACTGATAAAACTATACCGGATGATGTTAGTTATCTCATAGAAGTTGATATTGACTACCCTGTTGAGCTTCATGACAAGCATAATGACTATCCATTGTGTCCAGAATCAATAATGATTGATTACAGTTTATTATCAGAAAAACAGAGAAATTATTCATCTAGTGCTAGCACTAGTGGTAAATCTGTTGTTCAAAACTTAGTTCCTAATCTGCTTGACATTATAAAAATCTAAAACAGACACTTGATCATGGTCTGGTATTAAGAAAAGATCATCGCGAGTTAAAATTCAATCAGTCATGTTGAATGAATGGTTATATAGACTCAAACACAGCGCGACGAGCAGCTGCCAAAACAGAATTTGAAAAATAACTTTTTCAAGCTTATGAATAACAGCGTCTTTGGCAAGACCATGGAAAATATTAGAAAGCGAGTCAATATTGAGATCGTCAATAACGTGGAACGTCGTAATAAACTTGCAGCATCTGACGATTTTGTTAGTATGAAAATATTTAATGAAAATTTAGTAGCCATTCAACGAAGAAAGATAAATCTGAAGTTGAACAAGCTAGTTTATGTAGGTATGGCAGTACTTGAAATATCAAAATGGCTAATGAACCAATTTCATTACGATTTTGTTAAGGTTAGGTGGCCTGATGCAGATACTGACTCGCTTATGTACAATATAAAAACTGATGACATTTATCAAGAGTTTTATGATAACAGAGAGATGTTTGATCTTTCAGATTATCCAGATAACAGCAGATTTTATTCTGATAACAAAAAGGTAATAGGAAAATTTAAGGATGAGACAATTTTGGTTCCTATCGTAGAGTTCATCGGATTGCGTAGTAGAATGTACTGTCCAAAACTACCTGATAATAAGTTAAGAAACGAGCTAAGGGATTAAAATGAAATGTGGTACGTAAGGTGATAGGATTCGATAATTATAAAGCTGCGTTAGACGGATTTTCTAGTTATGTTGAGATGATGGCAACAAGATTAACTTATCATAAAATTGAGACTGATGTTATTATAAAATCTGGTCTTTGTAATTTTGATAATAAAAGATACTGCTCAGATGGGATCAATACATTCGCGTTAGGATATAATAGATCTGATAGTATTGATTTTAGCAAGTTGGATTTTTTTAGATTGGTTATTACAGTAAATCGCAAGCGATTCATGTACATTTTGTGTGAATATTAAAACTATCTCGACAGGTAGCTGTGTAAATTATCGATTGTTAATAAAATCTCAGCGAGTTATTAATAGCGCATTCATTTTAGCAATCACACGTGTGACCTACAAATCCCAGTGAGTTATTAATAGCGGATTGAAATTTTGTGTGAATGTAGGGAATAGTAATTTTGTGTTAAATATAAATATAAATTGCTAGCGATTTCAAGTTTTTAAAAAAAGCGGTAGTGAGCTTCAATGGGCATATCTAAGCCAACCCTATTTTGTATGACGACGATGAATAATTCAGTGGTAGGTCCTTGACAGGTAATCAATAATGAAAGCGACGCTGCTGGCTCAACAAGTTGTTTGCGTATTTTGTTTAGACTAATGGGGGGGGTCTGACAAGGGGTAATCATGCCGTCTTCGTAATACAAAATAGGGTTTTGGCTGAGACATCCCATTTAAAATCACTACCGACAGGCCCACCCATGTTAAAATTCCTTTTGTCCACAGGGTACAACCCTCCTGTTTTAACATTATGTCTCCATTGTCCCTATGTAACCCCCCCCCCAAAAAAAACTTCTATTCCCTTTTTATACTTAACGTCCACGGGGCAGGGCGTAATCGTTAAATAATAGACAGGCCATTTCTTTGCTCCAGAATCGGGTTTATAGTCGTACTCTTAGAACTAACTTTGTTTCTCAATATCTCAATGGGAATAGCTTTGGCATAATCACCAACAAGTGTTATTGAACTCCTCGACATGAAAGGTTTGTATTCCTCCATAGCAACATCTGGCTGGGGTATGATAACCCCAACAACTGTATCTCTTTCAATACTTGACCATGACCCTGACCTCTTTAATGGCAAGAGCAAATAGAACAGCTCTGTATTTCTGATTTGTATTCTATAGGAATCAGAAATAACATGGTCTTTCCTCTTACAATAAGTGCATTTGGGAAGAGATAAGGACTTCTGATCCGTCTTCTGAAACATTTGATTCCTTACAGTTGTACCAATTTGAGACTTGTAAGTATTCACACGAAACTGAAATGGTTTCTTAACAAAAATCTGTTGCGAGCATGATTTCTGTACAAATGGAACCATGTGAATTAAAGAATAATCATCAGCTGTACTAGCTACCTTCTCTAACGTTTCAACCCCTTTCTCATCAAGGTAAGTTCTAACGTCACTACTGACATATTTCTCCAACTCCTCATTTGTCTTCCTCTATCTTCCTTCTCTTTATCTCTCTGTCGCTCTCCTCCTTCCTCTCTTCCATCGTCCCAGGACAGTAAGTCCAAATAAAGGGTCTAAAACCTAAAGACTTTAACCCCTCTTGGGTTGGATCTACGATAAAATTCTCTACTTTTGATGCCATGGTGAAAGCTTGTTGATTTCACTATAAAGTTTTCCAGCTTTAAGATGAAATTACCAGAGACTATGGAAACTTAAAACAGTGAACTTCATATTTAAAAAAATCTCCTGAAATATCAAAATCTCTGAAATATTAAAATTTCGAAAATATTAAAATGAAATTAAAATCCTGAAAATAATATTTAAATAATATTCAAATAATATTCAAATACTGAAAATATTTAAATTAAATTCAAATCTTGAAAATATTCAATTGAAATTCAAATCCTGAGACGAGTACCCCCAATTTTCCTCTTATTTGCTAACGGTTTAAAATACGTAGCAAGAAAAACAAGGAAAAACCCTAGAAGTATTCTATAATCAAAAATATAAATTTATTTCCATATAATATAAAGTCAAACAAAGTGAAAGAATTAAAAATAACTTACGGTATGGTATGACTTCCTAGAATTTCTTAAATGTACAGTAATCCTGAAACGTCCCATAAGTATTCCGAGTGAAAGTTCTAATGTGATTATGTGCTAGCTCCACACTGTTATAATAACCAAGTCTTTACTTGTTCAAGGTAACTCCACTGAAAATTTAATGTCATTAATGTCCTTGAATGTTTCGCGGTAATCAAACGAAATTAATAAATACCCATGACCTGGAATAATTTCACAATAATCAAGCAAGGTACTATTTCTTCAGAATAAATGTTTCAGCTCAGCAATTTCAACGATCAAATTATAATTAAATCAAAATTCCTCTCATAACACTCTCACGATTGGTACAGCATAGAACGAGAACGCTGCGTATCTCATTTCTTGATATAATCACCATATACGCATCAGATAAGTAACACTAGAATATAATTCCAGGTATTTTAAATTATTCTATACTGCCAAACACTTTAGGAGTCAGCACTTAACTTTTCTTTTATAATTTAGCCAATCACATGCTAGGACAGTGTGACCAATCTACAGTACAATTGTACTCCATAGATCACGCTATGTTGATTTGATCTGCATTCAATACGCATTGGCAATATGAATAAGTATGATGTTGACGTGAACTTGGTAAATCGACCTAGATTTACAAATGGAAACAGTACCACGCAGCGTACATGTACTCTACACACGCGACGTGACGCCACCTTTAAAGTGCATTCTATAGTGTTAGAACACCAATAATAAGAATATTGTCATTTGTCATGTATATTAAATTTGAAATATTTGTTGGTTTTGTTTTTAATTATAATATTATTATATGTTATAGGTAATGTAAAATTGTAAAGCTGACCTTGTTCAAAATCAGAGAGAGTTTTATAAACAACATCGTTTACCTTTTTTCTGAGTGAAAGATAAATATACGGATTATTATCTTAAACTGAGACCAGGACACTGTGATGTTTTTTATTACAATTTTAGTAAAAGACCTTCTAATTATTACTATGATTTTATCTTGTAAACATTAGGAATCTTCTTCTAGAATGAACTTTTTCATTAGGTAATATTTTTTATAGAGAATTCTAATTGTGACCTAGGTCAAGTAGAGGATTATAAAAACTTGCTTACTGGAAAAAATTGTTTATCCCTGCAGTAATATCTGAAGCAGAAATTAGTTTTATTGTTGTGTCCAGTATTTCATTTGGGCTGGAATTTATTTCAAATTATTTATAAATCGGAAATACTAAGCGCTCATCTAAAATAATAGTCTTAGAAATAGAGACTTGGATTTATAGTGAAACTCAAATAAGGGTATATTCTTGGATATCATTATTGTGATTCAACATCATTACTGTTCAGGCCTTCACAGACACATCAACACTTTCAACGTTGGATTCAGTTTGGAATGCCACTAAAGTATATTCAGAACTTTATTCTTTAAGACATGTTTTAGTAATTATATGATTACTTGGGATTTAGATCGCAATACAGTAAGTTATTTTACATTTTCACTTTGCATTCTTGGGATATTTTACAAAACTTGCTGGGTTTTTGTTTTTTTTTTTTGTTTTTTGTTATTTTCTTCGTTTAACACCATAGAGTCGTGGCACATTAACCTAAATGATTCGAATAAAAACTATATTATAAAAATAATATATGTGATATAGATATCCTTAACACAGACGAGAGACAAATGGCAGTGTTACTTGACTAGGCTCGTACAAAGAAACAAAGAAAAGAGTGAAGCCAACAAGCTTTGTAAAATTGAACAAAAATAATTTATTTCCCTAGAAAAGAAGGTAAAAATATGAAAAGGAACTTACGGTTTCTGAATCTAGTCCAAAAATTAATCCTATAATTTAAAAATATAAGTCCTATCACTAAAATGTTCTAATTGAATCCAAGTTCGAATCTCGATGAAGTTCCAAGATGGAAGGCGATGACGTCCTCTATAACCAGTTGTGTGCTGATATGTCAACAGTTCCTTACTGAGTCACCAAGAATATAATTCCGGCTTTAGAATTCCGAATAATTTCCATTAAATGTCTTCGTCCAAGAATTTTTATAAGCACTGGTATTTTCCAGGGAATATAAATTATTAATTCCAAAAAATAGAAGAATTAAATCAAAACTGGCATCAACAATAACAAAAACACCTTGAGCTCTGAAGGTGTAAAGTTACGATTAAATTAAAATCACTGAGATATGAGTATTAAACTCAAGTAAAACGCAATTTCAGACCCGCGTGATGGGTAACGTGGTCACCTAATTCGAACAGCACAGTAAAATAATATGGCAATTAGCACGTAGGCTAGTATAGCCTAGCCAAGAATCCATGATTCCCACACTGGAAATGAATTTAAAAATAGTTGTTTACAAAATAGAGCTAACACGCAAGCCAAGAATGATCTTGATTACGACCAATGGTTTTCACTCAGTGTTTACGAATTCAATATCAAGGTCAGGAACTAGGTCAGCTAAAAATACAATGATGCAACCCCGTTATTTACTAGAACTCAACTGAAGTTTTGTAGAAAAATGTCAAATCCAGTGAATAAAGTTATCACAATAACATATAATGAAATAAAAATAAAATAAAAGAGAATTTGAAACTAGCACACAAGTAATTAAATTACATATACGTACCAGCAGGAAGAGAGATACAACACTTCCAGGAGGTTCTGAGCACACACGAAAAAGAAACCACAGCTGATCCACGGCCACCTGCAGTCTCGCCTGATATCGTCACAATTCCACCAAAGAAACTGAGAATAAAAACGAAATCAGGTACCTGATGAATGGGACAAACTCCGGGACCAGACTTGATCTACGCGGAAACGCTGAAGCGAACGCAACGACAACAGTGAAAGAGTTCTCAGATCTCTTCACTGGTACACGGACGGAAGAAATAATCATTAAAGACTGTACCAATGGATTCATCTTCAGAATTGCAAAGAAAGGAGATCTAGGAGCTCAGTCTACTCTCACAGCCAAAAATAGATCTTCTGCAAGATCTTAAGTCTATGGATCAATCAGGCCATTGACAACCACCTACTAGCACAGCAGGCGAGGTTCAGAAAAGGAAATGGCTTCGCCGGCTAAATATCATTGAGCATCAGGTGGAACGTTTCACTGTGTATGGGCTTGACAGTCTTATTCTAGGACAGTACACCGCAACAGCTTGTTGAAGTTTCTGAAACCCTATAGCATCCATGATGAACCAGGCAAGCAGCTAAAACTGTTCTGAGAAAACTTTGAGTGTAACATCATCGTTGGCAAGTCATTGCCAAACTTGATGCTAGTTACAACTGGAGTTCGTCAGGACTGCATTATCATTATTATTATCATAGTAGTGTTTGTTGTCTTTTTTCTTAAAAATAATGCATTCACAATCCTTGCTTATTATGTTGCTCCGTCATCATGACCATACGTATCAATATATGTAACAACTTTGTTAATGCCATCAGTATCCATCAGTTAACTTTCTTTTTCATCAGCAAATTTCATACAATGTTTTAGTTTTATCTGGTTTGCCCAATATTTCAAAATGGTTTCAGTAAACCAGTTTTCAAAATCTTTTTTTTAAATTTCGATACCTTTTATTACAAACGTAGTTAATCTATGCCTGATCGAAACTGGGTCGATAATTTTGGCCTGCCTCATTTATCATCTTGTATAAATGTTATATTATTGTGTAGTATGTTTTCCAGAGTTGTTGTGTATCTTAGCTCTATTATATACTGCTGTTGATTATGGCGCCGAAGAATCGGCGAGTCTTTAGAATGACAATGAATTAAAATTAAATAGCCATTCAAACCCCCACCCCATAACTGTGATGACAGTCTTGCCCTATGAAATATTTTTTTCACAACGGATTTATGAAAAGCGTCCTTGGGGTTATAAAAACGTATAGGTAACTTCATTGAAAATCAGTCACATCCGAACCAGCTTTCCGGGAAATCTTCTTCTCAGCGAACGTTGACACCTTTTAACTTCATTTAGGATGACCTTTGAAATTAATCTCAGATATAATTGTTAATATTATCGCGAATGTTCATTTAGTTATTAATATAGAATGCTGATCATTGAATAGACATTGCTATTCTTACTTCAAACTGCACTGGCTGGAAAGGGCCTTCTGAGCAGCTAGTATGTATCACCAGGGAAAAGATCTATGCGGTCCTGAGCTAAACAAACATACTGAACCTACGATACTAAAGCATAAAGTGGATGTAAGGTGTATAATTAACAGACTTTGATCCAATTATCAAGCTCCATGATTCACACATAAATAATAAATAAGCATGAAACAACATTTCAGCGAAGTAACTGAAACATAAAACATACGTCAAACGGATCATTTTTTGCAATAGGGGCGTAGTGCTTACCAAGATGTTATACGCTGGTGATTGTGCAATACATATTGATTGACAATATTTTCCTGTACATGGTCCAGTTTATGCAAGTTTACTTATAATATTCATAATGTTCTCGCTACTAATGCAATCTGTAACCCCGCTACACTCACTATGACTATATGATTTTGATGGGCTCAATTTATATGATGTACAGCCTGTAACTTAACTACTCTAACATTTACTATTCGTACAGTCTGTAACCCCGCTACACTCACCCTGACTATATGATTGTTATGAGCTCAATTTGTATGATGTACAGCCTGTAACCTAACTACTCTAACATTTACTATTCGTACAGTCCGTAACCCCGCTACACTCACCCTGACTATATGATTGTTATGAGCTCAATTTGTATGATGTACAGCCTGTAACCCAAGTACACTAACACTGACTACATGATTGTTATGAGTTCACTCTACATTATTTGCACCCATCTTCATAGTTTATTTTGTATCTAAACATAAACTTTACCTACTAGGGATACAACAAACAAAAATATGTAAAGCGATAAATAAGTTTCACAGGCTGCCTAGATTTCTAAGTGACTGTCGGGTCAAGGTGAAACAGCAGATGCTTGGCTTTGTGTTTACACAATTTTGGTTTAGCTCACCTGGCTCTACTACCAAGCGAGTCTATTGACCGGTATTGTGTCCCACGTGCGTCGCCCGTCAACAATTGCCATTTTCAACTTAGTCTTAAGTTTCGACCAAAATTGGCAGACAGTTCCCTGGCATGGAAGTCTTTTAAGTACAAATGATACGAATCCGCAAGAAGGTGGAGAATGGGTTGGCAAATAATCAAGGTGTAAGCAACGACATCTCAGAAATGCTAAAACATTCAAACTAAATTTGACAGAAAGAGTCTTGTCTTAAAGGCCCTTGCACTTTGTGCAAAGCGAGTTCCCTTTAAATATAGCAACTAAAATAAGAATCTTGAAATGACTTTCTCTTACAAGTAGTGCAACAGAAATAGGCATGCATTAAGGTCTTTAATGTTTGTAAATATGATACCGAGAGGCCATTAAATATGGCCGCCTAAAACTAAATATTTTTAAATGAGTTTCTCTCAAACGCCGCTCAATTAATTTAATCAAACTTGACAGATATTATTCTGGCATTGGGGTCTTTCGAATTTGTAAAAGATCGTACCAAACTGGCATTAAATATTTCCGCCCTTACCATAAACTGAAGAAAAGAAAAAATGTAAACAACTGAACATAATTTTAGCAAATTTGACAGCATTATAACATGGTCCATTGAGGCTTTAGAAAATTCAGATCTGATACAAATTATGCCGTCCTTACTAATATAATAATATCTTTAAGCGATAACTTTTCATAAACCGCTGAACAGAATTTGACCAAATGTAGTGAAAAAATATTGCATGAAGACCTTTCACATGTACTTGGATCCGCCATCAACTATGGGCACTGTTACTAAAATTATAAAACTTTCAAACTAAATCTTCTCAAAACACGTTAAATATAATCTGAGTACAGAAAGTATCATTGTGTAAAGTACTTTCAAGTTTGTATAAGTTGTGTCCATCTGCCATTAAATATGGCCGTTGCTAATAAAATAGAAAAGCATTTAAATGACTTCTCAATAAGAAACACAAATCACTGTAATGAATTTGAGCAAATATGAAAAAAATATTCTAGCATGAAGACCTTATAACTTTTGCACAAATGATGCTGAAAAACTTTTCAGTATTATTATTATAGCTGGTACCCGAGTTTGGGGAAAAAAAAAAAAAAAAAAAAAAAAAAGATGTTGCTTACCTTAACCAGCTCGTGGGATATTTGTTTGGGGAGCAGCATGATTCCGTCATCGCTTTCTACACAATCACGGCGCATAATTGAAATGCTAAATTTGTTGCTAACTGAAGAATCCAGGATCGCATACCCACTGACCGAAAACCGGTAGACCCCTCCCTCCTTCCCAGGCTGGCCCCATCACTGTATATTGAGTTTGTTTTGTGTGATATACCTTTGTCCATAATTGAGAGTATAGGTTAAGTCTACCTGACTATTCTCATGTTTTTTGTGTTACGAGTCTATGCTCTTAAAATAAGTAAAAGAAAAGAGTGAACGACAACTAGCTTTGTAAAATTTAACAAATATATTTATTTCCCTAGTATACAAAGTGAAAATGACAACAAAAAACTTACGGTATTGCAATTTAAATCCCACAATAATCCAAGAATTACAGGCACAGGTCTTAGTAATTTAAAGTCCTGAATAAAATTCAGTAAAGGTCCAGAAAATATCCCAAATTGAAGTTGATGACGTGTCTGTGGTAGCTATTGAAGTGTTGACGTGTCAACAGTCTTTTGTTGAATAACATGTAATTCCGGGTTTGAATTCAGTATAAATTCCAGTGAATGTCTCTATCCAAGAATTTTATCAGAACACTTTTGTATTTCCAAGAATATAATCACTTGAATTCAATAATTTGAACAAAATAAGATTCCAGCCCAATACTCCTGGTCACAGAATATACTACAACTTAAAAGTGCTAGATGTTAAAGTACGAATGACCAAGTCCTCACAATCACAAGATTATATAGTTCTCAACTTGACCTCAGGTCACAATTTGAATGATCCTGATGTTTACACAATCAAAACCATAACCTGTAAAATTCACTTAGGGAAGTCCAAAATCCTGACCAAAATCAACATATTTACTTCTTCTATTAATAAAGATCCTGATATTAATCCCATAAACACAGATAATAATTTAGCCATGTATTAGTTGTTGACATAAAATGAAATTTTAAAAATGTTTTAAAAAAGTCAATCAGGTCAAGTAGAAATGAACTCAGTTTTGGACAAGGTCAAGTCCAGCATAAATTGTTACATTACATGTAATCAAATAAAAAAAAATAAACTAACTAACAAACAAACAATTAAATTAAATATGCATAGCATTTGTCACGAGACCGCTCCGGTGGCCTAGAGGTTAGAGCGTCCGCCTCGGATGCGGGAGGTCGTGGGTTCGATCCACGGCCGAGTCATACCAAAGACTTCCAAACATGGTACTAACAGCTGCCTCGCTAGGCGCTCAGCATTAAGATGTTAGTGTTAGGACTGGTCGGCCTGGTGTCAGGATAATGTGACTGGTTGGGACATCATGCTACATGTCTGCGGCATGATGCCCCAGTGCTAGACATCACTATAAACTGCCACACTGCAGACATCGTAGCGATATGACAGAAAAATTGTTAAAGCTACGTTAAAAATCCAAATCACACACACACACACACACACACACACACACACACACAAACACACACAAGCATTTGTCACGCTTGCAAGTTAGAAATAAGTTGCTCACTGATACCTGATTTCAAAGTCTAGTCTTATTTTTAACATAAAGTGTTCTGTAAGCGAACTTGTGGCCCATATCCTGGTGCTTTTATTGTATCTTGGGTTTTTAAACAAGGATGAGGTAAACAAAATGATTCGTTCCAATCTGAAAATCAATCGGTGGAATCACTTTTTGTTGTGTTCAGATATAATTTTAGAGGAATTACTAATCTCAATTGGGACCCCGAGTGGCCGAGTGGTCTAAAG
>JAECUM010002105.1:0-95076 GCA_016617855.1 Megalonaias nervosa
CTCTTCCAAAGTTAAATACTTGTGAAGTAATGGTTTGAGATAAAACAGAATTCTAGCAATACTTCACTAAATACCAATCTTACAATTTGTTATTCCAGACAAAAAATAATTAAATGGTACTCATGTCTTTCAATGTGTAAGTGAATCAGAAATCAAACAGTGTACAAGCTTGCCACTGTTAAATGTATATTTGCACATGAAAGGTTTTTTCATATAAAAAAATAAAATTGCTTTGACCGATACATTTATAGCTACACCAACACTGTTTCTACAGCAACTATGATTTTGGTGGGTAGTTCACCACTTTCCAAATACTCTAGAGCTGGATACAATAACATGACAGTCTGGTTAGAGAATCAAACACCTTCCACTTCATTTCCTTATGAAGACGTACAAGGAAAGGTGCACTACTAAGACAACTGGCAGACACGTGACACTGAAACATATCTTTGATTGCAGGTCCTGCTTACTTGTATTTCCCATTCATCTCCAGCCCAACTACAGGGCAAATGTATTTGGAATCATTTGTGTCAATGTAGGCATCTCCTTTCTCTGACTTTGGATGCTTGTAGTTTGTATTCTCTGTCAGATTCAGCTCTTTCAAATCCTGAAAATACCATGAGAGAAATTTAGGTGTCTATACAGCAAATCCTACTGAAGACCATGCTGTGAGAGACCACGTTTTATGAAAACATTTTCTAATATGGATGTAAGGAAAGACTTGTTATATAGTGTGATGACCTCTTGTTAACATACCACCTGTCTCAAAAAGATATTTTTTGATGGCAGAAGAGGTTGCCTCTTAAATTTTACTGTACATCATGTACGTTGGAGTTACTGTGATTTACTCTGCATTACCAGTTAAGATCCTATCGACGCCCTTGTCAAAAAGTACACAAAATTAGACCCTTTAATTTATTCTGTAAACAGTACGTAGAATTTGATGGAAAATAGGGACTTTGTAAAACAAGAGGCAAATGGGATTAGAATCTTAAACTTTCTAATATCGGCCTAATAGCCTAATAAAATTACAGCAGTTGGCCAAGAAGTTTTAGCCAGGAGGATGCTTTCTGTTCCAGTTTCTTCCAATGCAGTTGACTGTATCTGTTATTACAATAATTGGTTCAAAGTTTCTTTAGTGTTTGTATTTTCATCAATATCCAATGGCACATAAGCATGATTTGTCCAATACTGAAAGAGCTCTATTAAAGAAATCATTATCAAAATTTATCAAATTTTAAGTTTTTTAATGGTGTGTAAATGTTTTTCTACTTTTAGTAATGGCATCATCATTTGTCTCTGTGTAAAAGGCACTCAAGCTAGATACTCTCTGTCAAATTTATCAAGTTCTTTAGAAGTTATTAAAGGTTTCTCAATTTTTAGTGACATCATCTATATCTGACAGCACAATGGCATCATTTGCAAACAAATTAAAAAAATCTTTATACCAGAATGCTATCAGTGAACTTTAGTCAAATTCTTGCATGTGTGTGGGGGTTTTTTTCTGAGGTCATTCAACTGATTTTCCCCTTTTAGTAAAGACTGATATGTTTGATATATTTAACAGTTTTGCAGAAGCAGTTTCAAGGTTTTTCTATTTTTAGTAATGGCAGCCATATGTAATGATGGATCAAAATCATTTGTATAAAACTGAAAGGTCTTCATGCAAGGATGCACCTGTCAAGCTTAATCTATTCTGTTCAGTGGGTTTTGACAAGTCAGTTAAAGGTTCTTCTATATTTAGTAATGGCAACCAATTGCAATTCATTATCAGATGTACAAATTTGAAAGTCCTCTACACCAGGGTGCTTTCTGTCAAATCTGGTTTAATTCTGTTGAGGAGTTTTTGAGAAGTCATTTAAAAGTTTGTTTTTCTATTTGTGATACCATGGCTGTAGCTGATGCTGGATCATCTTAATTTGCAAAACATTTAAAAGATCTTCAAGTAAGAATGCTTTCTGTAAAATTGGTCAACTTCTATTCAGCAGTTTTGGTGAAGACATTTCAAGGTTTTTCTATGTTACTAACAGTAGCCATATTTGATGGAAGATCTGCTTAATTTGTATAAACTGGAAGCAACTTATGCCAAAACACTTTTTGTCAAATTCTGCTCAATGGTTCTGAAGAATTTGCTTTAAGGTTTTTCTGCTTTTAGTAAAAAATATTTGATGAATAATTTGCATAATTCTGTACAAACATGAAAGGCTGTTAATGCCATGGTGTTCTGCATAGCTGAAACAAAACTGGTGAGTTTTTAGAAGATATTGAAAATACTAGCTGTTGATAAATGATTGACATGTTCTTATATTTTTAGGAATAGCAGCCACAGCTGAAAGAGGATCAGCATCACCTGTGGAGGATCCGCATCATCCGTACAAATTTCAAAGGTTATCTTTCTGTCAAATTTAGTCAATTTCTCTTCAGCAGTTTTTGAAAGAAGTCATTTAAAGTTGTTTTCTTTTTTTAGTATTTGTGACAATTGTACATAGTTGGGGTGGGGTGCTCCCAATGTTTTATTTGAACTATTATAGAAGTCCCACCCAGGCGCTATTTTGTTGGAAGTTAAATTTAGTGAAAGACAGATGTAAAGCTTCCAAGCCCCCAGTCAGCAATGACGACGGTTAGATGGTTAAATATACAAAAAAGGTTGAAATTCAATGAATAACAATTTAATAACAATTCAGTAATCAAATGACTCAAAATTTCAATCACACTTCTTCCACTCGACCCTTTAACCCTTTACACCCCAGGCATGCTTTTCTACTTCTTTACCTTTGCCCCCCGTCTACGCATAACTACGCTTTTACCTTTGCCCCCCATATACAGGTTTCTACGCTTTACACAGTATCTACTATGAATATGTTACATCTTCCAGTTAAATGTTCATTCACCAGGAGGTAACCAAACGCTGGTCAAAAATAATAAATCATCTTTACTAACATTCGATGTTAATGATGTATTTCCTAACATTAGAACATAAAAACCTAAATTTAACCGACCAATTATACGTAGGGGGGTTTTCTATGGCCGCATCCAAAATGGGGTCCTTAACCGATTGTAATACCTCAATTCAATGTAAATATTATGGCCTTTTCAACATATGTCAGTTACTTAAAATTGTAATTTTTGTCCAAATATGATGCTGAAGTTTACATTAATAGTATAAATTAATAATGTCATTATGTTCTTTATGTGGAAAATCACATTCTTAGAATGCGTGGCAAATTACGGCAAGTTTTCTTCCATACATTGTAATGTATAATGTAGCTTAACGTGTTTAAAACACGAAATTTGCCATAATTGCAGGGCATCTGAAATAAAAAAACAAAATTAATAATGTTTGTGTTGTTAATTTCTTCCATTCATTTCAATATGCAAAGTTTCAATCAAATCGTATAACAGATGATACCGGAAGTGACATTTTGTATATACGAAGGGAATTCCCTGATTTCATCATGGCGATGTCATCCTCGTCTGTTGATTACAGTGATTTGTCTGGAAGTGAAAATGATTTTGCTGGATTCAGTTTCGACAAAATACCAGATTTTATAAATAATGATGCCTTTAATGACGAAGGATCTGAAATTCTGTCGTCAGATATCGACAGTGAAATGTCATCAGACTCGGGTGATACTGATGATGATCAGCCAAACTGGTTTGCAGACGTGCAAGATATTGACAGAAGTCCATTTACTCAACAGTCAGGACCATCACATAATTTGCAGGAGACAGCACCAGAACTAGCTATTTCCAATTATATTTTCCAGTTGGACTTTTTGAAAAGATTTTAAGTGAAACAAATTAATTTGCAGCTAAACAACATGTTGATCATGAAATCAGTGATGCAAACTGGACAGAGACCAGTGTGCCTGAGATGTCTGCCTTTCTTGGCATGTTGATCTTCATGGGGATAATCAAAGCTCCTGACTATAGTTTTTTTGGTCAAATGACAAGTTTCTATCCAATGAAGGAATCAAAAATGTAATGCCATGCAGAAGGTTTGAAAAACTCCTCCAGTACCTACACCTAAATGATGACAACACAAATTTTCCTGCTGATTACCCTAACCATGACAAACTTCACAAAATACGTCCAATACTGGATGAAGTTCTGGCCAACATTGAGAAGATATACAAGCCTCGCCAACATCAAACCACTGATGAAGGTTTTTATACATTTCTACATTCATTACAAATATTGTATTTCTTCCCAACAGTAAATTGCACAGCAGACACACTCTCACATATAGAGATCAAAAAAGAAATACACATACATACATGTATGCGTATTTTATTGTCTTTCATCTTTACATTAATGTGATAATTTTAAAAATAAAATTAACAAAACCCATAATATATTCATGATTTAAATTGTATGTCCAATATGAAACAATCATGTGTGCATATCATATACACACAAAAACATACATTAGATATCCATTACCACATGGCTCCAATCTATCACATCTCCATACATAAACATTAGGCTCATGAATATCTGAAATTTATTGCATACCTTTTCATAACGATAAAAATAAAAAAATTAACTTTTCATTCACTGGTCCTGTTTTAAGTTTTTATTAAAATTTCATACAATACTTCATTAAATGCTCTATCACGAAAATAATGCACTTTACAGGTATGATTGCATTCATGGGTCAACACAAGGCCAAGCAGTACCTTCCTTCAAAGCCAATCAAGTGGGGCCAGAAAGTATGGATGCGCTGTGATAGTTTGTCTGGTTTCTGTCAGCAGTTTAAGTTTTACAAGGGAAAGGAAGATACAGATGAAGTGAATGAGAGCATGAAGGGTCTTGGATATCGAGTCGTGCAAAAGCTTACTATGTCTTTGAGAGGAAAATTTTATCATGTATATTTTGATAACTTTTTTACATCCATTCGACTGGTACGAAGTTTATTTAGACATGGTATATATGTTTGTTGCACAATGAGGAAAAACCATAAAGGCTTCCCAGAGGAAATTAAATATCCACCATATATGAACAAGGAGATCATTTAATCAGACAGGATGGAAACATGACAGCCACACTGTGGAAGGACAAGAAACCAGTTATAGTCCTATCCACAGCAGCAGATCTAACCATCATTGATACTGCTAACCAGAAACAGAAAGATGGGACAGTGCGACAGGTAAACCATCCAAGGACGGTCACAAATTACCAACAGTACTACCGAGGGGTTGACATATGTGACCAACTCAGGGCCAAATATCCGGTTGGACGATCATCAAAGAAATGGTGGCGATATATGTTTCATTTCATTATAAATATATGTATAATCAATGGTTTTATAGCAATGGTTGAGAGTCATCCTGAGAGTCACGAAAGAAGAAAACGATTCAGACAGATTTTCGAATTAATTTGGCCATGTGGGTGCATCTATTTTTAGAAACAGGGATTTTCTACATATGTCCACACGTTTTAATTATGTTTAAAGAAATATATTGATAATTATAGGTTGTAATAATTACTATTGACTGGTAATATTATGTTTTATTTGTTAGATATGGTTTGCTTGGCTATATTATGTTATTATCACTAAATGAGTGATATAAGAAAACAACCTTGACCTTATAACCACAGATTTATAAAACATCACACTGTAATATATTTCCGACTGTTATTTTTTTAAATAGCTGAATATTTAATCAATGAATGTTCATATCATGTTTCTTAGGAATTTTATATATTCCTTAATGTATGTGCCAAACAAATTACAATTACAGCCTGTTTAATGAACAGGTACTGCCTAAATACTATGATGTCCGCCATTATTACGTTTCTGCCTCTTGTCAGGTTCACTTGTGACTTAAAAATGATATTACGAAGAATATAACGCGAATATGGCAGTGAAAAGTTTTAGTTAAATATTTTCAAAAATAATGTCACCAAGTTTGCTGATTAAATACAAATTGGTATTAACAGTGATGTTCAAAGTTTCGAAGCACAAGCTGCTGTTTTTAAAAGAAAGCAACTTGTGCACTGGTAGTTGTTTTTATCACGAAATGATGACAAATAATAACTTACAGTCATCCGGCATTGATAGCAAAAGCTAACTTGCGGTGGAAATGATTCAGTTATATTGAGGTTATTCCAGCAATGCGAGAATATAATGTTTTGAAGATGATGTTGCCTTACAGTTTATGTGCGGTTTTTTTTTATGGGATGCAAGAGTATGACGTCGTGAACGTCATATGGGAGTCACAGGTAAGAGGGTTAAATTTTTATACGGGAAGCAAAGGGTTAATAAGCCTATTGCATCACTTGATTAGCAGTGTGAGATTGATTTCCACCTGTCCTTGTATTTCTACTCATCTGTTGTATCCTTTCTCTCTCTCCTATTTCTCCCAATTCCTTCTCCCTTCCTCCTCGACTTTTCTCCAAATTCCTTCTCCTCCTCCTCGACTTTCTCTGGGCTCCTCCTCCACTTTCTCTCCCATGACTACCCTTCTGTCGACTTCAACTGTCTCGACTACTGTCTCAATTCCGTCCCCAACTCTTGAGACTTGGGACCCAATGAAACCCGAAGTTCTGTGTCCCCTAAAAAGCTTCCTTTTCAAAGCTTTGTCTTTCCTTAGAATCTACCTCTAAGTTTTGCCACCAAATTATGAGTGGCTTCTCTTGGAGTAACCCTATTGATCTGCAATCCCTCTAGGCGAATACTAAATTTTCTCTTACATGTTCTG
Source organism: Megalonaias nervosa (assembly GCA_016617855.1). NCBI lineage: Eukaryota > Metazoa > Mollusca > Bivalvia > Unionida > Unionidae > Megalonaias > Megalonaias nervosa. The sequence goes on from JAECUM010002105.1 coordinate 6,705, forward strand.
AAAGTATCATTTGGGTCGGAATTGTAAGCACACTCTCTATCTCAATTCTGACTGGATATCAGTGAGAACTGATCCTATCAAACTTAGCAGTCAATGTCCCTCTCACTGTCTGTCAAAGTGGGGATGGATCATGTGGACTTCCTTTTGATCTTTGGACTAACCTTTAACACACAGGTGTGATAACTGCAAGCCTTTGTTAAGTCGTGTGATCTATCGCCTTTTCCAAGACAAGTTTTCAATCTCCAGCTGGTCATGCAACCTTGCATAAGAGTTCAACACTAACCCCGCGGCAATCTTTAGACATCAAGCACATGACCGTGGTAATATTCCCAAGACAGGTAGATTATAGCTTATACACGACTTTATAGCTGGGGTTTAGCAAACATGACAGTAGTAGTGGTGATATCTGAAAGGGGTTAGCATCATTTACATAAATTTGAAGTCTTCTTGCCAGGATGCTTTCTGTGAAGTTTGATTAAGTTCTATTCAGCAGTTTGGAAGTAGAAGTTAAAACCAGAAATGTTTACAGCTCAAGACCATAACATATGCTCACTAGACCTTCTGACCAGGTGATCTTAAAAAAAAATGACCATCATAATGGACCTAGGTGGACTGTATGATAAAGAGGCAGATAAGTAGTAGGATATAAAAAGTTAAATAATAAATAATAAAATACACTCAAGCTTCCAATGGAACGCTTATTAAACATCCTAAAACATATAAAGTCAGCCAAGAATAAAAAAATAGTACCCCAAACAACACAAGATATACATGTCTTGTGTCCTTTTTCCAACTAATGACTTCAACCACTGAGCTAGAGACTACACCATTGTATGATTATCAAAATACCTGTAGAGATATAGAAGTAATAGCTTGATTATTTCATTACAAGTCATGTAAACTCGGTGGTGCATCGGACTGGAAAATTCAATGGTACTTTGTCTGAAACCAGCCTAGGCCGGCTGCTTCAGTGTTTAGGAAAGCCACTTATATGTAAATCCCTTTTCTCCGCACGATATAACCCATAACGTCTTAAAAGTGCTGTTATAAACAACACAAGTGTCCTTTGAAGGAACTGATGCTCTACTGTCTGAAAAGAATTCCAGGCCTTCAAGATAAGACCAATTGTTCTTTCTAATTACTGAGTGTTGAAATCATCTCTGATATTCTTGAGCAAAAATATTTTCAAATTAGCAAATGTGGCTGCCATACTGAATGAAAGATCAGACCATTTTCATTTATGGCAAACTAGATTATTTATTTAAACTAAATTTGTAGATTATGTGATATGACAGCATAAAATTATAGTTACTTCGACATACCTTTAATCCCCTGAGATGCTCAAAGCTTGAGGCACATTCAAACTTGCTCCTGTCCAACAAAAACTCCAGAGCTGATTCCTTGTTGTAAAGCCTATAAAAATGAAAAATGTGTGTTCATTTACATTTTTTTTATGATTTTGAAAATAATTATTAGGAGTAAACTAAGCCATTACAAATTTAAACAATGTAGTATTATTTGTATCCCATATTTTCTGATGAATATAAAACTTACTTTATGTTAGCACAATAATGAATTTTCAAATATGTTTCTCCGCTTTAGTATTAAGTCTAAACGTTTCTCTATGTAATGACCAAATCTTTAAAACTGCAATTTTTTCCTGAACTGAATTCCACTGAAGCTGAAGTTTAACACTGAAACCAAATTAAATATACATTAGAAGGATCATTTAAATCAGATTAGATTTACAATATAATTTAGAAAAATATAAAGCCGAGTGCATTTCTATTATTTTTGGAATGATGAAAAACAATAACTATGTGAGTGGGTGGAAGGGGGATTGTTTTTAATGTACATTCCAGCCAATTTAAACACTGTAAGAGACTTTATCCACTGCAAGTAAAGAACATACCACCTACTACATAAACCAAATATTTCATTCTTGCCTACACTTTAAGTTTATGGATATAATAATTCTTATAATATTAACCTGCCCAGTTCACATGCCATCATGGGTGGTCGTAATGGTTCCTGGCTAATAGCACAGTGTTTCCATTTTGCCACAAGATCTGCAGTTTTGTCTTTCTGAAAAGTATGAATGAAAGGAATGTGTAGATACGGAAAAAGAGATTTATTATGTAGATATACACACACATATACATATAACTATGTACCCAGTATGACTAATAGACCTAAAGAAATATGTCAACATGCATACATATAATCTGATAAATTAATTATAAAGGATACAAGAAATGCTGTGAATTATTTTGTTTTATTCACCAAGTCACTTTTAATATGTTTCCTTGACATGTTCCACACAATGTATACTATGAATATTTATACATAACTCAATCCAAGATACAACTTACCCTCAAGCCTCTGTATAGTACTTCAGAATCAAACATACATGTTAACTATTTTCTCGAAAACTGAAGAGCAAGATAGACCTTTTCCACTGAGACATTTGTATGCAGACTGTAATGAGCACACGTTACTTTATTCTGCTGTCAATAGCTCAAACAGATATACTTATGATTGCTGGTTTGGTCATGTAACAAGTTTATTACCAAATTTAAAAGTGATGAAAAAGATAATCACTTAAATATTTTTGGTAGAAGTTAAATTTGTATGCTCACTTTCAGTTTATGAAGATACTACTTAAGTCTATGTATATTGTAACTAGACAATTATTTCATGTATGCTCTGTCATAGCCAGGGGTAAGAAGATATTCAAGAAATTTTAAACCTGGTATTTTTTTTTCTATGTTACACCTGTTCATCTTTAGGTATTCATAAATATGTCCCATATAAATACCACAGGTAACGTTACTATGAAACTGCCACCTGTCATGGGAGAGATTTATGGTCTTGGGGTTTCTCCAATCTGTTTGTTTAGTGCATCAATTCACAGTGTGAATGCAGTTAAATCTGCGACAGGTACCACAAAACCCATTATGGCTGCAATAAAATCTGCAATGGAGTTTCACTAGATTGAGGGGATGTCAACTAGCCTTAGTGGACATCTACCACCATCTTTAGTGGACACTCAATCCCCTGTACCCTGTGTCCACCTTACTGAGTGGGCAATCTGAAATCTTTGATGTATGCACTGTACCATGTAAAATATCCTTGCCAATTTTAAATGAGAAGCAGAGGTCAAATTTGCAAAGTCTATTGGCAATACAAAGTTACAAAATAACACAGACTTAAGATGAATGGGTTAAATAGACCTTAAAATGTTGTCCTGAAACTAACATATATTCATAACAAGCACTGATGTATTTGACAGCATTATAGAAGATCCAATTTAATACGGACCTTTATTAAGCATCTTGTTTACAATTCTGAATTAGCAGATTTATTACTTATACAACTTGTTAGGTCTTTATAAAGTAATTTATCTTCATTTACATGAAATAAATGTTTATCAACAAAGTGCTATTCTAAGTAGACCTTAATCATAGGAAATTAGTGCAATTTGTAAATGCTATACAATCAAAATTTTGGTTTAGGTGTTCTGTTCAGAATAAGATTTGTTGCTTTCTAAACTATTGTTAAAATACATTTTTTTAAAAATTCTAATAAATTTATATATTTCTGGGTAAGTGCAATCATGGGGCTTCCAGGCCTGAGGTTTGGGACTTCTAAATTTCAAACCAGGTTAAGTAGAGAACTTCCAAAAGTGAAACATTAATGGAAAACTCATGCTTAGAAATTCAGTTAAATATGACCATTGTGAAGCTAATTTATATTAAGGAACTTATTCTACTCATTCTGTTTAGTTTGTTTCTATTAACCCAAAACTTCTATTTGCTCTGCCACTTAATGGATAACATAAGTGCAATATTTTGCTTGCAATGTTTTGATAAGACCTTTTCTTTTTTCTTTTTTCTCTATCATCCTTTTCCATCTTTTTTAACCTTTTCTTTATCTCTTTCTTGTTTTTATTTTTATTGCAGAATTCATAGTACTAAATATCTGAATATTAATATACTCTGACACTGCATTTGTAAGTAATGATTCCAAGGCCCTAATCCTAAGTGCCATTATTTGTTTTCAACTCTGGGAAAGTAAAAGTTTTTCTAAAACCCAAGTTTTTAACAGAAAATGTCACGAATATGCTTTTTCATATTTTGTCCATTCAAACCTTGCAGACATATTTAGCCAACTGTGATTGGCAGATGGAGGGAAACTATCAAGATTTGCATCAATCAGATCTCTCAATGCCAGATTCCTCAACTAAATACTCACCAACCCTAGAACAGTGTCCTCCCTTATTTTGCTACTTACAAAGCATACCTTTATGGTAACATGTATTATATGCATAAAGGTCCAACTGAAAAACTGCTAAGGTAAATAAAAAAAAGAGGACCAATTTCTTCAAAAATGGACCTCAAACAAATGAATATGTAACTTGTATCTGATTTGATGGCAAACAGGAACAAAAAACTGTTTTATCACAAAGTCTGTGTCACCTAGATGCTGTATACATGTATTCGTCTATTTAAATTGTGTATCTAAAGAGATTGTGTGCCATATGCATGTGTGCATGCGTGTGTGTGTGTGTTCTTTTTCTGTAGATTATATTTATTATCTCTAGATTATCTAATAACCAGAAATGTTTGATTGTAAGGTGACCATGGGACGGTTCCCCGACCCAGTGGTCAACTTATTATGGGATAATAAAAAAAACAAAAAACTTTTCTTTGCTTTTTTCTATTTCTGGTTTCTCATGATTTACTGCATCAAATGCTTTTAATTATTTTGACAATAAATGCATATGTCAGAAAAATAAAATGAACAAATGTAAAAAAGTAAATTTTTTCTTGATACAACCTTAAAATTAAGCAAGAGTCCATTTAAGGGACTGGTGCTCAAATGTCAGAAAAGAAATTCAAGGAATTTAAGTTGTGGCCTTTTAACTGCTGAGTGTTGAAATCATCTCTGATATTTTCAGCAATAACAAGATCTCCAAGTTAGCTGCTGTGGGGGACATAGTGGATGTTTGATTGACACATTTTTCAAACAGGACCAACCAGACACAGTAAGACATTTTCTGGTGAAAGTCCCATGGCAATATTACAGTATGTTCAGGAGGACTAATGATAAAAATATTTTGAAGAAGGCCAAATTGGCACCATCTTCTTTTAGGATGTAACTAGACGTCAAAAGAAGTCTTTCAGTGAAAACACCATGTTTATATGCCCATCCAATCAGAAGGATTTGCAAGATAATTTTTATTCAAGATGTTTGCTGTCGTGGCCATACTGGACATCAGAGCAGCAATTTCATTCAGCAACAACTAGACATCAAAAGACATCTTTTGGTGAAAATCAGGTTAATATGGTGTTCCACTCAGAAAAAGTAGCAATATAAAGATTTTCAAGATGGCCATTGTGGTGGACATACTGGAAATCTACGCTGCACCATTTCATTTAGGGCCAACAAGACATCACAAGAAGTTGTTCCATGAAAAAAACCCATGCTCTCATGACTATACTAAATCTGCCAGTGGCACCATTTTTGTTTAGAACCAACCAGACATCATAAGTCTTCTGGTGGCGAACCCATGGCAAAAGATTGTTTTCGCTGACATCACGTTAAGGTACACAATTTCCCAAAATGCAATGCAATTAAACAAATGCCACCATTTTGAGCCCCCAACAAATCGATAGTTGACCTTGATAGTTATGATGGAGAAGACAACAAGGAAAGCTATGATCCATACTAATTATCTCGATTCACTTGTGGATGATGTTCGTGAGAGATACATCCAGAAAACTGCTAAAATACAGATTGATCCATATAAACTGCCTGCTGAAGCTTTTAGCGACATCGGATGAAATGGCCTGAGGTCAGCTATGTAGACGTTCATTTTTTGATTTTTCAACAATCAGCATACACCAAGGATCAGTTGAAGAACTACAAGTCTCTTGATGCATACAAGCTTTTCCAAGATGGCTGGATCCAAGAAATACTGCACAAGGAAATTAATGGGGTTCATTTGTTGAGATCAAAGGTACTTACACTTCCGTTTTTTTCTTTCTCTCTGTTCATAACATAACTTCAGTTAACTCCATTTTATTACTGCAGTAGCTTGTTTGTGATGACAGATTTACAGAGTTAAAATCAGTTAAAATAACAATAGCATTTTCAATTTTATTTGAACCATTCATCCCTCTATGAATTTGCTGTAACCACATGTTTAATAATGGGGTTGATTGATAGTACATGTAAATATTCCACACGTACATGCATGGATACATTCGACATGTACAAAAAGCTAGAGTACTGACACAATATTGAACATTATATATGTTGTAATGTTTCCTTCATTCTAAATTCCAGGTGATCCACTCTATGCTAGTCAGAGAGAAACCTCTAGAGCCATGGGTTATTGTTGCCACAGATGGGAGTGTGGAATCAGCACATTGCACATGCATGGCAGGACTGGGGGAATGTTGTATTCATGTTGCCGCAGATACTTCAGCTACAATTTGAGATACTGGATGTTTCCTACTTCAGCTAAATTTGAGACACCATATAAACGACTAAAAGATATGGACTTACAGTCTGCAGTAAAAAAACAACTTTCAAATAATGAATCTGTGCACACTGTTTCTGATAAACCAGCAGCATTAGACATACCATTGCCTACAACAAATGAGGAGAACCTATTCTGGGATGAACTTCATCAAAATGTGCCAAAGACTGCCATTCTATCATTAAGAAGTAAGGGCAAGTTCTCAGAGAACTTCAAACCCAAGTCATTATTTGCAGAGTGGCCAATTGACTTGAGTCGTGTATGCTTATACAGTAAGGATACAAGTTGTTCAGATTCATCATACAAGCAGGTGTTAGAGAAGTGTAGTGCTATAGACATATCTGTTTCCAAGGAAGAAGCATCATATCTTGAGAAGGAGACAAGGGACCAATCAAATAGTCTCTTCTGGCACAGATATCGTACAGGAAGAATAACAGCTTCCATTTTTTTATCGTGTATGCCACACTAGCATTTCACAGCCACCTCTGACAGTACTGAAAACAATTTGTGCATCTTACGGGAAAAAGATGCCCTTCTATAGTACCGCAACAGCCTGGGGAACTAAACATGAAATAACAGCAAAGATGGAATACTCAGCATTAGTTAAGAGTAAACATGTCAATTATAAGCTTGTGAACAGTGGTTTGATTATCAATGAAAGATACCCCCAGTTTGGAGCTAGTCCAGGCGGCATGATTTCTTGTGCATGTTGTGGGGATGGCTGTCTGGAGATTAAATGCCCCTACAGCATGAAAGACAAACCTATCCTGAATGTTACGTGGTTACAATTCATAAACAACTGGTTAACCATCGATTGTAAACACACATATTACTACCAGATGCAAATGCAGATGTTTTTCTCAGATCGACAGTATTGTGACTTTTATGTATGGTGTCCTCATGACTACCACTACAAATGTGTTTACAGAGACAATGAACTGTGGCAAACAATGTCTTCTAAAGCTTTGGAGATTCACTCCAAATGTGTAATGCCTGAACTCCTATGTAAATATTTTTCACAGAGACAAGTCCTTAGCCCAAATGCAGTTACTGGTGAAGAAAACAAAACTATCTCCACTCAGAGTGAAAGAAAGTACTGCATTTGTGGTGGTGATGATGATGGAAGAAAGATGATAATGTCTGAAAGTGAAAATTGCCCAAAGGTATGATTTCATACCAGTTGTATAAAACTAAAATATGTGCTGAAAGGAAAATGGTATTGTGGTGTTAAGTATATGTAATTAAATTGCTTGTGTGTTAGTTTTAAAATTCTTTTTTATTTTATTTTTGTTTCATTACATTTTATTGTAATAATTATTTTCACAGGATTCGATATTCTCTTTCAGTAATTCTATTTATCTAAAACATTAAAGATGTTACATTAGCATTATGTTTAGTTCACCCTGGTGCGCAGTAGTGTAAACACTATGCGAAAATGATTGGCTACTGCCAAGGTCAGTCTACATGTAGTCTGAATAAACAATGTTTAATTTTTAACTTTATTTCAGAGTGAGAATCTCGAAAGGACTGTTCTTGCTACGTGACAAATTTCACATTTTCTATTGCATTGTTCAAGTGTTAAGAGACCACGTGACCTATCATGCGAGAATGGGATGATATTTTAGTTGTATTTAATACCCTTTCTGAGAGCATTCCAGTCAGTTGTATTTTTAAAACCTTGAGGGCTAGAAAGGTTTCAATTGTTGAAATCAGATTGTTTTTGAAGTTCATTTGTTTTTGGAATTTAATAATTTAATCTCTAGAAAAAAAAATGAGTGTAACTTTTTTATAAAAATTCTGGGAGAAAGAAATTCAGTGGAAATTTAGTCTGGAGTTATTTGGAAACTTAAACTGTGATTCAATTGAGGAATTGTTGCCATTTGTACAACGACCACATCTGACATCATCACCTTCCATATTGGAACATCATCAAGATTCGAACCTGGATTCTATTAGAACTATTTAGTGATAGGACTTGTATTTTCCATTCTTAGGATTAAATTTTGGATTATATTCACAAACCGTAAGTCCTATTTCCAATTTTTACATTGTTTTCTAGGGAAATAAATTATTTTGTTAAAATATGCAAAGCTTGTTGACTTCACTCTTTTCTCTTGTTATTATTGTACGAGCTGTGCTCTGGGAGGGGTAGTACCTCTGGCAGGGGGGCATGTCGTGCTCTTTCAGGAGTAGCTCGTCCACCGTTGGTCCCCACCAGGCGCTCAGCTCTCACCTGTGGCTCCAAGAAGCTGTAGCATGCACAGCGGCCACACCACGGGCAACAGCTTCGACTGGCCGGCTAAACCAGGTTGAGGGTAGCCGACGGGTCTCAAACCCTCGGTTAGTTAGGAGCTTGCCTATCCTTGCATGCAAAGCCAGCTTCGGCAGACTGGGCAGAAGAGATCAACTGTATGATCCAACGGCCAAGAAGGCGAATCTGCAAACGCTTTGTGGAGAGCGCAGGGCATGACTAGGCACTGAAGACGTCATGGCCATTCAATGCAGCCGAAGTAGTAACCAGCCGTGACGAATCTTCGTACCAATGGGTCCCAACTACCAAGGCCAAGAGAGTGAGGCTGTCTCTGTGCAAAGGCTGTTTCACTTAAATCTCCTTCACGCACAGGTTATGTTGTGCACTCATCATCCAGCATCATCACACTCATCATCACCTACCAAAGTCCTACGGCGATGGGCGACTGGCGAAGCAACAGGTGGAGATGACCACTGGGAGTTGTAGTCAGAGACCTGCACGTCGGCGCCCTTGGACATGTGGTCGCTCTGCTCTGTACCCAGGGCAGCGGAACAGTTCGGCAGCATCCAGGGCGACTGAGCAGACCTTTTTAGGACAGCGCTGCTCACCCTGTATAGGGAGGGGCCTAGAAAAGGTGGCCTAAAAAATAGCCTGCCCTTCAAAATCTGGCCAGCTTGCCGCGGCTGGCAAGATCATCCACATCTGCGGTCGAAACCAAGAAAGAAAGAAACTTATTATTGGAGCATGGAACATCCGTACTCTTATGGACAAAAAGAACATAGCAAGACCTTACAGGAGAACAGCCCTAATTGCTAAGGAGCTTTCACGCTACAGTATCGATATTGCGGCCTTGAGTGAAACCAGGTTTGCAGAGGAGGGTTCTCTGACGGAGCTTGCAAGCGGCTACACCTTCTTCTGGAAAGGAAAAGCCCAAAACGAAGACAGGATACACGGAGTCGGCCTGGCTATCAAATCAAGCCTTCTGAAGCAGCTTCCGGACCTGCCTGTTGGTATTAATGAGAGGCTAATGAAAATGCGGCTACCTATAAGCCACAAACGCCACGCAACAATCATCAGCGCCTACGCCCCTACCCTCACGAGCCCAGCGGAAACCATCGAGCAGTTCTATGCGGACCTTAGCTCTGTACTATGCTCAATTCCAGCTGATGACAAAATCATACTACTGGGAGACTTCAACGCCCGTGTTGGCTGTGACTATGGTCAATGGAAAGGTGTACTTGGCAAGCACGGTGTCGGCAAGATGAACAACAACGGCCTGCTGTTACTCAGCAAATGCGCAGAATTTGACCTCCTTATCACAAACTCAATGTTCAGAATGGCGAACAAACACAAGAACACCTGGATGCACCCCAGATCTCGCCAATGGCACCTAATCGACTATGTAATAGTCCGTCAGCGCGATGCCCAGGATGTCCTCATCACCAAGGCCATGCGAGGAGCGGAATGTTGGACAGACCACAGACTTGTCCGAACCACCCTAAAACTGCGCATTGCCCCACATCACCCAAGGCGCCCTAAGCATATGCGCACAGCCTTCAACATTGTCAAACTTCAGCAGTCCTCCATCCAGCTTGATTTCCAGAAGAGCCTAGATGAAAAAATGTCTACCAACGGACCTTTACATGGAAGTGCCTCCGAGAAATGGAACAAGCTCAGGGACATTATAAGAGAGACAGCTATGGCGACTCTGGGCCCCAAGAAGCGAACCCATCAAGACTGGTTCGACAAGAACAACGATGCCATTGAAGATCTGCTTGCCAGAAAAAATAAAGCATTCATGGACTGGCAGAATGACCCAAACTCCATCCCCAAAAAAGACCGCTTCAAATCCTATCAAGCTGAGGCTCAGAGAGAAATCCGCAAGATGCATGACCAGTGGTGGGAAAGGAAAGCTAATGAAGTGCAACGCTATGCCGACACTAACAACTCCAAAGAGTTCTACAGTGCCATCAAGTCAATCTTCGGCCCTTCAAAGTCTGGTTCTGCCCCCTTGCTTGCTGCAGATGGCAGTACCCTAATAAAGGACAAGGCTGGCATTAAGGACAGATGGAAAGAGCACTTTAGCCAGCTCCTAAACCTGCCCTCATCGGTTAGCCATTCTGCTCTTGAACAAATACCCCAACAGCCAACGCATGACCAACTGAATGTTCCGCCAGCGATAGAGGAGTTGAGGACGGCCATTAAACAAATGAACTGTGGCAGGGCACCTGGTAAGGATGGCATCCCAGCGGAGGTGTACAAGGCTCTCAGTGAACAGACTCTAGAGGCATTCCACGATGTGCTAACCAGCATCTGGACGGAAGAGGAGATGCCAGACGACCTCCGCGACGCATCAATTGTAACCATCTATAAGAATAAAGGCACACGTGCGGACTGCAATAACTATAGAGGCATCTCCCTACTCTCCATAGCTGGCAAAATACTTGCTCGCCTCATTCTCAACAGACTTATCGCATCAGTGTCAGAAGATAACCTACCTGAGTCTCAATGTGGTTTTCGCCCAGACCGTAGCACTGCTGACATGATCTTCGCAGTAAGACAAGTCCAAGAGAAATGCCTTGAGCAGAACATGAATCTGTATGCCGTCTTCGTGGACCTGACGAAGGCATTCGACACAGTCAACAGAGACGCACTGTGGGTAATACTCAAGAAGCTTGGTTGTCCTCAGAAGTTTACCAACCTCATCCGGCTTTTCCATGATGACATGACTGGAGAGATTCTCTCAGACAGTGAACCCTCTGAGAAATTCCCCATATCTAATGGTGTCAAACAGGGCTGTGTACTCGCTCCGGTGCTCTTCAACCTCTTCTTCACGCAGGTACTGCTCCACGCCATCCATGACCTTGACCTTGGTATCTACATTAGATATCGCCTGGATGGATCAGTGTTTGATCTCAGATGCCTAGCTGCTAAAACCAAGACGCTTGAAAGACTCATCACTGAAGCACTCTTTGCAGATGACTGTGCCCTCATGGCCCATGAAGAGATTCACCTACAGACAATTGTGGACAAGTTCTCTGAAGCCTCCAATCTGTTCAGACTCACAATTAGCCTAGGAAAGACAGAAGTCCTCTTCCAGCCTGCCCCAAACACTGTCCCTTCACAACCCTGCATCACCATCGGCGACACGCAGCTGAAGAATGTGGACAGCTTTAAATACCTAGGCAGCACACTATATCCAATGATGGCTCCCTGGACAAAGAGATCACTGCGAGGATCCAAAAGGCCAGCCAAGCACTCGGACGACTTCAAACCAAGGTCTTGCAGCACAAGGATATACACTTGTCACCAAAGTTGAAGGTGTACAATGCAGTTGTCCTGACGTCTCTCTTGTATGGCTGTGAAACGTGGACTGTATACCGAAGGCACATCAGTCGGTTGGAACAATTCCACCAGCGCTCCCTGAGAGCCATCATGAGGATCAAGTGGCATGACCGAATCCCCAACCAGGAAGTCCTTGATAGAGCAAACACAACAAGCATCGAAGCCAAACTGATCCAGGCCCAGCTTCGTTGGACCGGCCATGTCATCCGCATGGATCAAAACAGAATCCCAAAGCAACTGTTCTTTGGCGAGCTAGTCCAAGGCAACCGAAACCAAGGCCGCCCTCACAAGAGGTACAAAGACAACCTCAAGATGCACATCAAATGGGCAGACCTTCAACCGCATCAGCTCGAGCTCGCTGCCTCAGACAGAAGTCACTGGCGAGTCCTGACCAGAAAAGCCAGTTCCACCTTCGAGGCTGACCGCCGCCAGCATCTTGCTGCAACCCGTGAGAGACGTCACAAAGCTGCGTCTCTGCCACCCCCAAGTACCGGTGTCCCATGCCCCACCTGCAACCGCCTGTGTTCATCGGAATTTGGACTCCGGAGCCACATACGCGTCCATCGTTGATGAGACTGCACAACATGTCTTCCTCGGCCCCCGAGAGACTACCAATTGATTGATTGACACGTAACAGTGGCGAGTGCAAAAGATGAATACACTTCCCAGTGCCCACCATGTTATGCTTTTTAAAGTGCAAATGTATTGTATATATTATAATGGAAATAGTAGTTTATAATGTTGATGATGCCAAATATCTGATAAAGCGGTGTTATGTAGATTAGAAATTGACCAATTGTACATTATTATCTGTTACATTATTCACAAATCAATAAATCAATAATATGTGCAATGATGTCTCTGTTGTAACTTTGAAATATGATAAAGAAATCTTAGGAAACAAGTTAATCAAATATATCCTCAAACCATGACATGTGCCTGTCGATTTCTTGTTACACTTACTGGCTATGACTATTTTGACATTCAGCAAATTATAAACATAAATGGAACAGAACTAGTATTAGTATGGTACACTTTATTTGCAAAGTTACATGTTACATATGTGTGACAATAACATTCAGTGTACACATAATGGTGTGTTCAATAAACTTTGCACTCTTTCACTCAAATGGAACAACTGAAGGACACAAATTTGTTAAACAGCAAGCCACTTTAACAATCTTGTCAATAGTTGGAACACTCTCTCCATGTTTCAACTTAATAAACTCCATGGGGACGATGCCCTCAAAAATTCTGAATTTTCGCAACACGAGACCAATAACACATTCCACATGAATTCAGACTGATGCAATTTTTCTAGTTTCTCAACTTCTAGTGGATGTAACTGTGCTTTTCCTCGTGTAAAGGTGGGGATGGCTAATTCAGCTTGATAAAAGCGCACATCATCTTCTATGTTGAAGCCTCTGTTAACCATCATTATGTCACCTGGTAATAGATTGTTGAGAACTCCTGATTTTTCTGTGATATACTTGTCAAAGGTTCTACCTCCCCATCCATCAGAAATAAATGTAACAACACCTTGAGGGGCAATGCCTATTAGATATTTCACAGTCTGGTTATGTTTGTGATTGGAATATGTGTACACTTTGTTCTGAGCACCGTTTGGCTTCTCTGTAAATAATTCAAAACAGTCTAGCACAACAACAACTTTCTCGCCAAACTCTTTTCTGAAACACAGAGGCATTGTTTCCCTCAAGTGTTCTCAATTTGGCCATTGCATTAGAAAGCCTAGTCTAATGTAGAGTACATCCAGAGTATTGTGAAAACTTCTTTGCACAGTAGGTAAAGAAATGGTCAAATGATTGGCTATGTCTTGGAAAAGATAATTCATTTGAAGTTTCAAAAGACACAATAGAAATTCATTTTCTTTTGACAGACTCTTCTGTTGTTACTCATATGTCCCTCTATTAAATTAAAGACTAGTTTTAATACACCATAATTGGGCAATCCCATGTAAAATGCTACTTGTTCAGAATTGTCAATTAAGACAGAAGGTTGTATAGTCCTTTAAAATCAAACTGTTCATTTTCTTTGCCTTCGATAAGTCTGGACTTGTTATCATCTTCTAGTTGTTTGATTGTTTCAACTGTCAAGTCAGTTTGGATGCCCATTACCTTTGATATTTCTTCATCATGACATGCAGGCTGAAATGACGCATGTTCTATTACTTTGTGATCATTACATGTACTGTGTCATTCTGTTTATCTGTATTCTCAGCACATTCTGATATGCCACTGGCATTATTGTCCCCGAATTCTATGCACCTCTTTTTCAATGTTAACAGAGATGATACTGCATCTGAAATCTTTCTTTTGTGTTTCCGCTGGCTGGCCCGATTAAATCTCTCATGAGCTGCTCGTATTGCAAGTGAAGTCATTTTTGTGTAACCAAGATCTAGAGTTGGCAACCATGATGGACTTGTTCTGTCATGCAAATATGCTTTAACACCTGTAACAAGAAAAGGAAAGCAACTGAGATAGTGACTTCATTCAAAAGAATTAAATAATTTATTATGCAAGTCAAGAAAAAGGTCATCATATGTCAACAGAAAATGACTAAAACTGTCAATATATAATCCTGATACTCTTAATCAAAAATATAACACTGTCATGCAAATTTTTTTTATCCAAAATGACTAGTCCCTGCTGCTTGCACTGGGACTTGTAAACTAAGATTATCAGTTAGTATTACAGCTTGGATTAAAATGTCTGTAAAAATCAAGCTAAACACACATTATAATGCAACTGAAAAATTAATTTAACATACCTCCGATGAAATGTTTAGAGCAAACAAGCGTTCGTTCCTATCTCCCTTCAGTTTCAATGTCCTTTCTGTTGAGAGCCACCTTCCATAAACGACATTTTTCTTCCGACAATTTCATTGTTTCTTCACCCTGATCAGTCAAAATTTTCGGTACTTTAAAGAAGCTTACATCTTTTTGTAAACCTTTGTGGTTGAAACACCCGACAATACCACAAATCGGCATTATGGAAAACACACTTGTCGTTATACCTGTTGTCAATGGCTTGAGACTCAAAATGGCGGATCTACGTGAACACATTTTTTGCAACGTCACATGAAAACAATCCATATTACTTCTCATTCATCTGGAGAAACCATAAGACTTTCAAGATGCCCATTCTGCTATCTCAATTGCAGACTGAAAATGAGATTATAGAAGGCACAGTACACAAGGGCAGTAGGCAATATTCTATTCAGAGTGTAGCACTTGCATATTAAACAGGCACGATCACAACCTAGTAGTAATATTAGTACCCCTACTCCTACCTCGTGGACGGGGTACTAACATGAGCCTATGTGTGTCAATGGAGCAAGCCGGGTGTGATTCACACCCGGCACTTTTTTAAACCTAATATAAACAATTTTGAACATGTTTCTTGCATATAATGAAATAAACTGAGTAATCCTCTTATTTAATACCAGAATTATTGCAAATCATTGTAGAAATAGTTGTAAAATCTCGTTTACCTTTTTTATCCAATATTTTCGTTTAGATCGTCTGCCATATTTGGTCAAATAATGACTATTTCCGTTCTCAGCCCTGTTTGTTTGTGTGCCATATAAGGACATTGAGGCCTTATTTGGAAATGTAAACAGATGGTGGTAAAACTATGGCGCAGTTTGAGTTAGAAATTCTGCGCGTTAAAAGTAAATATGGTTTATAAGTGACTTTGAAATTCCACCAAGAAGCCATTATTCTCCACTTGATTGATAAAAAAGATGTATTTGTCCTGCTACCCACCGGATTTGGAAAGTCACTGACTTTGCCTTTTCTCAACAAAAACTGGTTTCCACTATTAATGCAATTCAACAATTAATAACATAGCGTAGAATATCCAAATATGGTAAGGCAAGCCTTATTTAGAAGAGGGGTCACGGCGAGAGTCTTTGAGTTATCTGTCATGGCGGACACGGTGAGGTTAGTGTAACCATGCCAATTTATTTTATCGTGTAAGGGCTTAATAAATTTATAATAAGCCAAACTTCTTTCACAAAATGATTATACTTATGTAGTAGATTTCTACACTATTTGTTTTTGTGACTTTAGTGATGATATTTTTGCTCCATTACATGATATGGGATCAGTTCGTAGCCTCAACCACAAGAAATCAAGTTGAGGCTACGACATCGTAGCTAGATCACAACCATCATCGCACGATGAGCTGGAATTCATTAAAGCGAAATAATAAGTAAATTTTCATGAAGGCCTAAAAAGTCGAATCTCCAAGCTAAACATTGGTGCTAAAGTTAATATGCTATGTAAAGTGTAACCTTTGATATCTGTAGAGAGAGAGAGAGAGAGAGAGAGAGCAGTTTCCTTTCGCGCAGTGATTCATATGACATATCGACCGCTTTAAAACAGAAAATGTGTACCTCTTCAGGTTTTCTTTTCGTTCTGACAAGCTCATCTCTTTTCGGAATAGTTCCCCCGTCGCATCCCATGCTGATTTTTCAACAAATTAAAACTTTTTTTTAACTCTAACTCAACTTCACAATCGCCGAAAACGTTTACAACGGAAACACTTCGTACAGAGTTAGCTCAATATTTAGTTTCTCTTCAATAACGTTGTTTATATTTCTCTATCTTATGTTCTTGTTGTTGTATAGTTTCAGAAATTGAAGAAAAAAAATGAAAATAGTGAAATATTTTGCCAAACATGAAACTCAAGTGTGACTTGTTGAAAACACTTGTTTTAGTTTCGTATTTTCTCCATATAGACGGGTTCTCGATCGTGATTAGGAAGTGATTTACGTTCCATTTGACACGTGGAGGGAGACAGCGTCGCCGGTAACCATAAAGGTACAGTGTGTTTGATTTCACTAATTGCAGGAATCAGCTTTGTATTATTTTCCTATTCAGTTCTTTATGAATGTCTGAAAAGTATGTTTGACTGAAATTGAAGTAATAATCATGAAAATTTCAAATACCAGATCACCAAACTAAGCAATCCTTCGTCACGTCAAAATTTTAAGGAGTATCTTTTGAAGTTTCTGGTTCATAACGATTCATTTGTTTAGTATGTTTATAGCCATACATTGCTTAGAGCAACCAGCAGTGTTACATTGTTTTAGCACTTGTATCTCATGGATAGCCTTTTCAACCACAACCAACAGAGTGATCATTGCAACGCTATCCAACCTTGACATGCATACCTTATGGTATGTTTACAGCCCATAGTCTTTCAGCCTACAAGGAAGTGAATTCATACTTTAGAGGAAACTGTAGCGCCATTAAAAGGAAGGTGTGTTTGTGAAACTCGATCAGGGGGACATTGTAGTCCTACAATGTAAAACGTATCACATGTTATTTATGTGTTAGAGCCACATCTTACAGCCCAAATAACGGCCTTGTATAGCGTGTTCCGATGTCGGTTGACATCGGAACGAGTAGTCAAAGTTTCAGAAATATCTCACATACTTGGCAGCCCATATCGACACTCTTCCACAAATTGATAAGACTTTAAAAATGGAACTAACAGCTGCCTCGTCTGGCGCTCAGCATTAAGAGGTTAGTGTTTGGACTGGTTGGCCTGGTGTCAGGATAATGTGACTGGGTGGGACATCATGCCACATGTCTGCGGCATGATGCTCCAGTGCTAGACATCACTATAAACTGTCACAC
This sequence comes from Megalonaias nervosa, assembly GCA_016617855.1. Lineage (NCBI taxonomy): Eukaryota > Metazoa > Mollusca > Bivalvia > Unionida > Unionidae > Megalonaias > Megalonaias nervosa. The sequence goes on from JAECUM010002105.1 coordinate 24,513, forward strand.
TGCAGACATCGTAGCAATATGACTCAGGGATGGTCCTGGCTTTCAAAAAGTTGTCGCCAAAAAAATCGCCAACCTCAATATTTTGTCGCCAATTTTCAAAAAATGTCGCCAGAACAAGTAGTGAATATTTTTCCAAGTCTATTAATGTAATAGGCAATGAAAATTGAAAAAGATCGGATAGTTATTACTTTATTGACAACAAGTAATACAGAACAATACAGCCATAATATTACAAAATAAATCATTACATGACTGTTTTGTAAGGAACTTTAGTTAATGACATTTTAATACCAAAAGCCTATGATTGTACTTTGCAATGTAAGATAAGTGACATATAATGCGACCGTCGATTTCATGCATTTAGGAAATAAATGCCCCCCCCCCTTTATGGCTAGCTTCACAATGTACATCTCCGTCAACTAGCAGTTCAGAAATTTATTTTTGCCGCGATTTACATGCTTTGCTTTTAGTGAATTGCTTCCTAAATCCACAAAAATTATCACTGAATGCTGTAGATTTTTTCTCGATAAGCAAACTAGGATCTCCATTCCCACCAATGAAACTTACACGAGTTAACACCTGGCATCAATGTACCGTATATATAAGCATTAATTACCATCATTAAATTAAAAGAAGGAATGAAGAAACATATCACGGAGCATATGTGCCCCCAAAAAACTAATTCGGAATAAATATGTTGTTTAGTAAGCAGTGTTGTATGCATATATGAGTTAACAATAAGGAAATAAGGTGGGATATAAAATGTGGGACATTGGTATCACATGTATGGTAGCTTGAGACCACATTTGAACTGTTAACATAAATTCACACCCATTTTTAGGCATTGTTAGTTATAACAAAAATGGGCATTGTTTATTTGTCAATCAAGTGCTAGTGCTTTTACTCACTGTAGAACAGGCGGTTTCTTTGAAGTATGTCAAAGAGGCTTGAGTCTAACCTTTATTTATTGTGCAGTTTCGGCACAGATGACCAGACTATCAAATGGGGCACGTGGGGGGGGGGGAATAACGCACTCTACAGGGAGAAATGGCGTGTCCTTTGAGAATTTCACGTGTATTGGACCCAAAAAATCGGTTAATATTTAGTGAAGACGATGCTTAAATATACTGCAAAAAATTCCCGATGGTAGGTCCCCATCTGCGTGTTTTCGGATTCAATCTCCCAGCTTGGTTTGTGAAAAGATTTATTTTTTGCATGACACGCTAGAATAACTGTACGGTATTAAATAAATTTATTCAGCGACTATTTGAATTCTTTGGAAATCTTTCTGTACATTTGAAACTTAAACACAGGAGAGGCTTTTTTCGTTGGAACGTATTCGGATTTCTTGGAACTATTGGAATTGAAAGGACTTTTAGGAAATAGGAATTCATTCACCATGCTGTAAGTGAATTTAATTCTTTTACTCCTGTATTTTGAGAAATAAATTATTTTCAATTACGTAAAACTTGTTTGTTTTGCTATTTCTGGTTGCGTAGTTTAAGTCCCTGGAGTCGTAACACGGGATTTGGCAAAAGTAAAAGATGAATGAACAAAATTATCAGAATCACAGCCAGCTGTAAATGAATTGACAACTTATGCCTTGATACATATATCACAGAACATCTCCTTTAATTTTGTATCATATCTCAGCCACGGACGCTCAAGTTTCCAGCTGTCGAGAAATTTTCGGGAACTTTTGACCCGTTCATCATGATTTGGTATTGCACTTGAAGCATTACTACCATCACTACATGTAGATGATGTTGGACTGTCAGGTATAACATCAGGTTCAGTGACTGTTGTCTGATGAATTTGCACTAAATCTAAAATGCTGTTAATTTTGTTAACTTACTCTTAGAATGAGACGATGAACACGCAACGTCTAACTTACGTTTACCCATGATAAAGTTGCACTTTTGACAGTATATAATTCTGATTAAGATTTTTTTCCATTTGCTTTGTATTGATACACAGCAATCGGCACTTCAAAGGTAATCAGTTTTCTCTGAAGATTCAGCAAAATTATTTTATTGGTATATTTAAAATAAACAACAGAACGATTAGCCATCATTCAATTAATTGTAGCTGTTTCTGTTCGCGTCTTCACAGGTCGGTCGATTGTAGGTATAGTCCGGTAGCATGATTGAGCGTATCACAGCATACAGTACTCAGGCCAGATGTCAACATAAGCAGATTATGATGTAACAATGCACTGTAAAGATAGGTTTGTCAATACGAACAAAGGATTTGTTTATGTAACAGATTCCAGTGCATTGTGTATGCAAGTGTGTGGCTTCCTTTCGCGGTCCCTTCGAATTTCTCCACTCCAAATCCATGATTGTATGTACAAATTAAACAGCCAAAAAGGCTGTCGCCAAAAAAATCGCCAGATGATATATTTTGTCGCCAATAAGGGAAAAAAATTGCAATTTGCGACATTGGCGAAGCCCAGGACGATCCCTGTGACTGAAAAATTGTTAAAGCTACGTTAAAAATCTAAATCACACACACACACACACCACAAATTGATATCATCATCATCAACATCAATCCCTTAACCCAAGAGGTTGTTGGAGCACCACAGTTGACTTTGCAACCAATTGCCTCCATCTTTCCCTGTTCTCTACTGCCATTTGGGAATCTCCAAATCTCATGCCTGTCCACTCCATAATGTTGTCTTCCCACCTCTTTTTCTGTCTGCCTCTTTTTCTGCACCCTCACACTGTGCCTTGCAAGATTGTTTTTGCCAGTCCAGATGATCTTGAGACATGACCATACCACTTCAGTTTGCGCTTTTTTACAGTGGTCAAGAGGTCTTCATAGGATCCAATGGCTCGTTGGATCCTGTTGTGGACTTCTTCGTTTGTTACATGGTCAATGTATGAGATGCCCAAGATCTTGCGGTAGCATCTCATTTTGAAGGTTTGAATCCATTGCCGATCTGATGTGAGTGTCCATGTTTCACAACCATACAGAAAGATGGATATGACAATCGAGTGCATCAGCCTTATTTTGGAACCAAAAGCAATGTTGGAATCTTTCCATATTGGTCTCAACCTTGTTATTGCTGCTGTTGTCTGGGCAATCCTGCAAAGTAGTTCCAGTTTGGAGCCCTCATCTGTGATAATTGATCCCAAGTACTCCTGCTAAACCATCAATATCATCTGCAAAACGAAGGTTGGTGATTGTTCTTCCTCTGGTGCTGACAGTGACCTTGTGGTCATGCAAGGCATCCTCCGAGATCCTTTCCAGGAAAATGTTGAAGAGTGTAGGTGACAGTATACATCCCTGTCTGACTCCAACTGTTGTTCAAAACCAATCTCCTCTGCTGCCATTGACGAGGACAGCACAGGTGGCTTTGTCTTAGAGGTGCTCAGCAACTTGCACCAGCTTTGAACTGATGTTGTACTTCCTCACAGTTGCCCATAAAGCTGCATGCCATACACTATCAAAGGCCTTTTTGAACTCTATAAAGACGTGGTATAGATTCTGCTGATGCTGAAGATATTTCTTGCAAAGGAGTCTGAGATTGAAGATTTGTTCTGTGGTGCTCCTTCCTGCTCAGAATCCTGCCTGCTCTTCAGCAATAATTTTCTTTGCTTGAGGCTTTAGTCTGTTGAGAATTATCTTCAGCATGACTTTGCTCGGGTGACTGATCAAACTGATGGTTCTGTAGTTTTGGCATAGCTGTAGGTTTCCTTTTTTGGGGAGCACGATGACCAAGGATTTGAGTCCATGTGGTTGGCCATTCTCCTGTCTGCCATATCTTGTTGCAGATTGTTGTTAGGGCTGTGACTGTTACAGTTCAATGGAATTTATGATTTGGTTTCTCTTCTTTGCCCACCTGGGTTTCTGTCTAAGAATCAGCTACCTGTAATGGCTCTGCTTACTACTGAGAGATCCCCAGTCTAAGTTGTATCTATGCTGTGTATAATCAAAATAGGTTGTTATGCCCAGTTAGGGCTTTAAGGTTATATTTGACTTCATCTGAAGGGAAAAAGAAGAGCTGAAGGCATCTCTTCCTGCTTATTAAAGAATTTCTCTGCTATTTCTGCATCCACTATTTCCAGGTGGATTGTTCTCACTATCAAAAGAGGTTATCAAACCCTCACTGAGAGTGACCTTTTTCATGAGAATTAAAGCCCATGAACTTAGGGCTATTGCAACATCTTGGTCCTGTTTGAAGCACTCATCTTTGGATGATGTTATGAAAGCTAACTTCTAGCATTCTCACACTACCTTCTCCTTTTACCTTTGATCTTTGGCATACCGTAGTGTGAAGGCATTTTTTTCATTAGGTTCTATAGTAACGACAAGAGAGTCCTAACCTTATTCCAGCTTACAGTAGTGAACAGGCCTGCTGTATGGGTAAGTACAGTGGTTTTCTAAACCTAGAGTTGTTGAGGCTATCAGGCTCCTGCCTAACTAGTAAATTCAGAAATGCAATTGTGTCATGTACTGTAATACTGCTATTGAAATGTAGGGGTTTGGTGGAGGGTAGGAACTAACTTAAATTATATAACACTTACCTCTCTTCCCCTTCCTTCTGATGTCCTGTACTCTCGGTTCTAATGAAAAGAGGATGATGTTCCACATGTTGGATGTGATGTAGTTGTCAGACTGGATACATGTTCATGCAGTCAGACTGCTTTAATTTCAGTTCTGGCCCTTTGATAGTAACTGGAGGAGGGAATTATTTAGCTTGGATGTGGAGATTATGAGTTACAGAAAAGGAAAGCAATAAAATAGTTGCAAATAAGTATTAGATGATTAGAATTTATTTTCACTCTTCCCTTTTCCCTAAAAAATCGGGGAAACAAACAGCAACTACAACTACTACTACCACTTCTACTACCAAAAATGGCAACTTCTGTACCAAACAATAAATAAATTGGGTTTCACAATACACAAACCCTTATTATTTTAAAGTCATTATCTGCTATATAAGGACATGTAGGAAAAAAAATGCAACAAAAAGAACAGGAGTGATAGAAGATAGGAGGTTAGAACTCCAAGAGTCTATGGGTTGAAAATTCTCAAAAATTTTTACTTTATGATTAAAAATTAAATGTATATTTTATAGATGGAGGTCCCAAACCCTTTTTGGTGGAATCAGCCCTGGAAACCTGCATAATTTTGCCATGAAGGGTACCATTTACATTTAACAGTATGCCTGACTACTCGAAATACAATCCATCATTAATGTGCCAGGACAGACTTATGTGACCTTGATGAGCAGAATCTTGAATGCTTGGGTCAGTTTAGAATTGTTCTGAAAGGATGCATATTATTCAGGTGGTTTAAGTTTCACCTCTTTACAAGGTGCGGTTAAAAATATTTTTTCTCCAGTTCAGTGTAGAGTGGGAATGGGACTGATCTTGAATAGCTTGCTCTCTGCTATATTATGAAGTAATTTGGCAGGCTATTCCAAGTTCTTGGTTACCTGTTATATTGTCAAAATGTACTTTTCACCAACCATTCCAGACCAGCAAAGTGTCTTTAGACAACTTATATTTTGTTTCCATTTTGTGTCAGAATGCTGGCGTTAAGCTTAAAAAAGAATACTTTTTATTTTTTGTTTGCTTTTTTTTATTTAACAGTGAAGTAGCAACATGACTTCCAATATCTTGGTAACTGGAGGAGCTGGATATGTAGGCAGCCATACTGTGGTGGAACTGATCAATGCAGGCTACGATGTAGTAGTGCTTGACAACTTGGTTAATGCAAGCATGGGTAAGGTCTCATACATACATATATATATATATATATATATATATATATATATATAGTGGTATCATTATGTGCTGGGGTACGGGGATTTACCCTGGCAACTTTGCTGTTAGTACCCACCTATATTCAATAAATCAATAACATTTTTGAAGAAAAAAATATAAAAGCCGCTCCTATTTTTGTGGAAAACCCTTGTGGTTGTAAAATCAATGAAGACACTGATGTAGTGACACAAAATTTGATAATGGAACAAATACAAATAGTTTGCCAATGTTTTCCAGCTCTGTAGGCTCTAAGAAACAATTTATGTCCACAAAACAAACACTAAACACAAAAGCCAAGTGAAATTCTTGACTTCTGCATGTTTGAATGATGGGGAAATACACAAAGAGATAAAAAAATAAATAGAAGAAAGAAAGAAGAGAAAATGAATAAACTGTCTTAAAATGTTTCCACTGTATATGATTGTTATGCTGCCATCAGTCCAACAAAGTTGTATAACAGCATTAGATGAAGAAATTATTGTGCCTGTCTCACAGAGAACCAAACTGTTTGGACCTAATTGCAGGCCAGGAACCAAGGACTGGCACCACAAATGGTGAAAACTTAATCAAAATGTACAATAGAAATTATATCACGATATATTTCGGAATTATGTCAAGAGTGTTTTTTTAATGGGATAATAGACAGGAGTTATAATTATAATTATAATAATAATACATGTAAAGAGTTAAAGAATATTTAATTGGGTAAATATTATCACAAAAAATACTTATGTCTGTGTTACGGGTATCTATATCATATTAATTTTTAATATAGTTTTATTAAGTCATTTGGCTTAATGACATTTATATTTTAATTCTTCATTTCCATCGCTTGCCAGTAATATGTATTTACTTTCTTCATTAATAAATCAGGGTTCTTGTCAACAACTAATTCAGTCAGAGTATGCCATGCATTATGTCAGCATAGCATAATCTAGGGAGTACATATGTACTGTGGATATGTCACTATTGTCCTTGTCGCTGATTGGATAATAATAATAATTTTAAAAAAGTATTGACAACCAAGGTGTTTAACAAGGGAAATTAAGTGTTCAGGAATATTTTCTTGTGATTCAGATTTGTTTATTTGATATGTATTAGGTGACTATTAAAGAGAAAGCACCACAATATATTTCTTCATTTATAGCCAGTTCTGTAAGAGAAAATTTGATTTATTTGTAATTTGTTCATTGAAATTGCAGAGTGGAACGCATTTATTCTAGACAGTACTTTGATGAATTATTGTCAAATTATTCAAGGACTTGGATATTTAATTGATTTCATTGGATTGTGTGAAACATTCAATGACTTCAGTGACATGCAGCTTGCACTTGATTACCTTGAAGTAAAACTTGTGGATAAAACAGTGTTTCTTCATTGGTGCTACCACATAACCACATTAGAACCTTTATTTGGAATAACCTTTGGATCATTTCTTCTGGAATACTGTGAAATTGATAATATATTTAGGAAATATAGGAATTCATATGTACTTTAAGTTATTTTTAATTCTTTCACTTTGATTTTATATTTTAGGGAAATTTTCATTTTGGGGAAATTGAATGCTTGTTGGGCTTTACCTTGTTGTGTTACATAGTTTAACCCCCTAGGACATAACTTCTGATAAACTGATGCCTGGCTGTAGTTTTGATAAGGCTGCATTAGGAAGGTTGGATTTTTTGATTTAGGCCAAACTCCTCATGAGTTTTTAATAGTAGTATTCAGTATTGTTTCTTAGGGGTGTGTTCTGTATTGGTCCAACCCAGGTTAGATTCCCTCTCTTGCATCTTGACTGTATGCCCAGTTGAGTACTAGTAGTTGATGAGTTTCATGTTGATTTTGTTACAGATGTGGCTTTTGTGGTTATTCATTCGTTTTCTGAGATCGATGGTTTTGCCAAGATACTGAATGGCACAGATCTTGCATGTTAGAAGATATATTACATTTTCAGTTCAGCATCCGAACTTCTGATTGATAGTGAAGCTAACACCTCCCATCGATGTTCTGAACAATTTGGTCTTGGGCATATGTTTACAAATTGGGTAATGTTTTGCAGCAATATGTGACAGAATATGTGGTCCTGTTTGCAGTTAACTTGTCACATACCAGATCAGATGGTCCTTGAGATTTTCAGGTCCACAGTGTATATATATATATATATATATAAAACTGACAGGTTCTATGTTTATTACATAATTAATTTTTCTTTTAAGTCCAAAGAACAATAACATTTTATCAGCATTTACTTTTTTGTCTTATATTTGTTTTTGTTTTTTTTCTCTTAGCTGTTCTACTGTTTGTCTCTACAGTAAATATTCACACATATTTTGCAAATATTTACTTTGACTATCAGTAGTGGAATTAATTTGTATATTGCCTGTTTTCAGAAAGTATCAAAAGAGTAGAGGAAATCACTGGCAGATCTGTACCATCACACAGTATTGATCTTCTGGACAGGAATGCTGTAGAAGGCTTGTTCAGAAAGGTACAAGGAGAAGTTCTTTTTATTTGAGCTGTTGATTGTTTGATGAAAACCTTTTAGTGATTTTGTAATGATTAATGTGAAATATGGCTCAGGTGAAGAAGTGAAGAGTATACAGCTTACATCATTATACATTTACAGAGTGAAGTTAGGTGACTGCAGGTCAGTATAGTAGTAAACTAAGACACACACACACACCCTTCTCTAGTGCCATTATATGTTAGGATGATGAGCCTCTGTAAGCTACCAGTATGTCTAGAGACATGATCTGCTAACCTGTGACAGCTGTGACTTTCTTTGCTGTCCTATGTGTGTTTTCCACAGACTTGAAGCATTAAAATACTATTGTTTGGTTAGAAACACCTGGCCTCACACTGTGAAAAGTAGGTGACCATTAGTACATGACATTTATATAGTTAATTGGGATGAGATAGGAAGTTTGTGTTTTGCCCTGATGCTATAGGAAGTTTTTAATTTGCCTTGATGTTATAGAAAGTTTTTATTTTGTGTCAGCTATTGGAAGTTTTTAATTTGCCTTGATGCTATAGGAAGTTTTTATTTTGCCTCAATGCAATAGGAAGTTTTTATTTTGCCTTGATGCTATAGGAAGTTTTTATTTTGCCTCAATGCTATAGGAAGTTTGTATTTTGCCTTGATGCTATATCAAGTTTGTGTTTTGCCTTGACACACAAAAGACAAAAGATAAAGTCAGTTAAAACTGATGGTATGTTGATGTTAGAAAATGTGAAAGTATTTGTAAAAAACAACAGCATGGTTCACAGGCAAGGCTGTCATATAAGTAAATGTTTCTGTTTAATTTACATTTGGAATGATCATTCAGCTTTTTTTCACAAATCTTTCCAGTACAAGTTCAGTGCAGTAATGCACTTTGCAGGCCTGAAGGCTGTAGGTGAATCTTGCGAACTTCCTCTCCTTTACTACAAGACAAATCTTGTTGGCACAATAAACCTACTGGAGGTAAGTATTTGCCTTTCATTGCTGTCAGTAATTGGAAAATTTCTGTTATGTGTATTACAGGTCTTCCTGAACATTCTCATTCTAACAGCATTGTAAATTGGATGTGGATGTCTGTCCATGACAGAAAAGTAGGTCACTGTGACTGAGTTATTTAACTTGAGTGACTTTTGTATTTTTAGATGCTTTTTTGTCATGCCATCCATATCCTGCACTTATTTTTTGTATACAGTAGTCCCCTTCTTGAACGGCCTCCCTGACCAGTGGCCACCCGCTCCTTACGGCCAGAATCCATCTGCACCAATGAGTTTGTGTTCAAAAGTACCTCTCATGAAAGGCCATCCCGCTGACGTGACCAGTGGCCAGCATATTAGTGCAAAAATATAAAATTTACCCCTCACAAGCGGCCACATTTTATTTTGTAATATGTATTCAGAACCAGTATTTTATTCATAACGTGTGTTAAGTAATCTGATTTCTGTTTCCTGATGTCAGGTTTTCGTTACTGACAGAAGTGTTGACTAAAGTACAAGTACCACTAAGGTTAATATTGTATCATTTACGCCTCACAAGAAGCCACATTTATTCCATAAAGCCAAGAAAGACCCGAATTTTAATCCATACAAAAAGGTAAGTACACGTACTCCGAGTCGCCTTACTGCTATGTTATCATGAGATGTCTGGTATAGTCACTCAGATAATTGTTAAGATTACAATTATTGAACAGTAGTAACAGCTGAGAAGTGGCGGTATTGACGTACAGTACACAAGTCAGCAGGAAAATGGTTAGAAATGCCTCTATGGCTTCCCTTAGTAAGTTGTTAAGCTTGTTCACTTTCATAATTAGTGGTTATTACTACTGACAATAACTGTCAAGATTACAAATCCTAACAGCCGCGAGGTTCTATTGTTCAGGTCAAATATGCGTACATATTGAAGCAGTTTTGGCTTCTCTCACTTAATGTAAAGAAATGTAAAAACAATAGGGTACCAGACTGCGACTAATGAATCACATGAAAAGATTGCTGCCTTTAAAAACACATGGCATTTTGTTTAAATGCAGAAAAATTGTTTTATCAGTCTTGTAGTTGGCAACATTGATGATTACAACCAGACGTAGTTGTCAAGATCATAACGGGGTCAGCATAGGCTAAAAATAGATTTTGTGCAGACACACAGAGAAATTAACCTTTAACAAAACAGGGTACCAGACAAAGCCCGAAAAATCACACGACAAAACATTTATCGCTTCCTTTACGAAGAAGGCATTTCGTCCGCTCTACAAAAGTTTTGTCTGCATAATTAAATTGCATACAGTTAGCAACATCCAAATAAATCATTACCAAACATTAACATGTCATCACGTAAACGGAGACACATATTTTAGAAAAAAGTGGGTTATTCTACTCGATGACATCGGGTGAGGTGGGTAGAGGGCTCTTGCTGAACAATTTTAGGTTTAGGTTAGAAAAGACTCGAATAAAACAATTTTATGTTGAAAAGACAAATAAACAACATCGTAACCAATAAGGAGGATATTCAGCAGCAGTGGGAAAATGGAGCAAATGGAAAGAGAATTATGTATGTACCAAGATTTAAATGACGTTTTTGAATGGTTTTGCAATGTGCATGGCAACAACAGCTGCTCACATATCACATTTACACCAAGAATAAGAACCATTAATGCATATTCAGTTGAAATAAGGCTATTATTATAACAGGAAGAACCTTTTAATAATTAATGTTACTTTTAAACAAAGATATTAAATGCTTTGAAGAATGTAGGTTTCTTACTACGTACATTATATACACTTCTCACAAAAAATTTAGTCCCCCTCTGGAAAGGCCACCCGTCTTATAAGGCCACTTTCCCGGTGCAGAAGGGGTGGCCGTATAAGATGGGGACCACTGTACCATATGATTATCCCCTTTGTGAGAGAATGTAGCATTTGGCCTGTTATCCATTTGTTTGTTGATTCATTTATTAATTGCACTAACATCAGAAACCTCCATATTTTACACCTTATTACACCTGTACTTATTAGAAAGAGTAACTCAGCCATGCTAACTGCAGGTAATTATTATCAATTTATTTAGCCTTTTTATTTTCAGATGCTTACTTTTCATGTGTGCATATTTTGCACTTATTTCACCTGCATTCATCAAATTTGTTGTAAGGATGCATCATAGGAAGAGTAATTCAGCCATGCCAAAAGCAGTTCACTGTGACGTATTATATTTTTAACTTTTGTGACTTTTCTTTCTTTGGATGAATGTTTATTCACACACCCTCTACATCTTGCACCCTATTTTGCCAGCACTGATCAAAACTGGTAAGTGGATGCATCTCAGTATAATTCAACTATATTAAAAGTAGGCTGCTGTGAACTATTTTTTGTGCATGATCAAAAGTTTGTAAACATCAAACTTCACTTCAGCTCGTCGCTATAAGCACGGAACATGGTTGCAGGAAAAGGTCACTGTGACTTATTTAGACTTCATTTCAATCCATTTAGAGCACTATGACCTACTCTACTCTCATTTGTCAGCACTGAAATAATGTAGCCTACAAGTACTTTTCCTATTCCTATTTACATGTATGCTAACCTGCTTTGAATTTACAAAGCAAGATATGTTTGGTTAGGGAATTCTTGTTTTCAAAAACACCATTGTTGTATTTCAGGTGATGAAGGAAAATGGTGTTTACAACATGATCTTCTCAAGTTCAGCCACTGTGTATGGTGCCCCAGTATATCTGCCTCTGGATGAGAATCACCCTGTGGGGGGTTGCACAAATCCCTATGGGAAGACCAAGTATTTCATAGAGAATATGTTGATAGATCTTTGTAAAGCAGATAAGGTAATAGCCGGCTATAATGGATTATTGCTTTACATGGTTTCCACTAGGATATTATTTCAGTGGGTCAATATAACATATTTTTCAGTATTTTCAAAAGGGTTAGGAAGTGTAGAGGGTTAATGAGGAACAATAGCAGGTCATATATAATGGTTAGAAAGTCTAAGAAACCACTAGGACACAAATATATTTACTTGCATAGTGATATAATTATAAAGAAAATTGATTAACTAATGTCTGATATTATTGTCTACCAGAAAAGAATTTTTAGAACTTTTAACTTCAGCCTGTACACTTCATCTACTGTTTTCTTTATTAATTCACCACATCCATAATTTGCTGTTGTGTTTTTGCATGTAATGTTTGATTTCATTCAAAAGTGAGCATTGAGGAAGCTGCTTTCTTCAGAAATTTCAGCAGTACAGTTTGGTAACTAAATTTAAGTGGTGGTTGTCATGGACTGAATTTGTAGAATGTTAAAAATTTTAAAGTTTAATTGCTAAATATTGTACTTCATGTGAGTTATTGAAGATATTATATTGTGGTTTTTTTAAATTGGTAAATTACTAGCCTTTTTTTATACAAAAAAGATTGCATGTTCAAAAGCTCTTTAGGAGACAGTAAAAATTCATGATATCTAATTGACAAAAGGGTACTAATCACTCCACATCTTTATTTCTTTTCCTTCATGTCAGTAGGTGATACCTGTTTAAACAGTTAATTATGGTCAATGTGTACTGCATCTGACTGCATTATGGAGATCGCTTTGAAAAGAAGTGAAAAATTTACAGGGGAAAACTCATGCAGGGATTAAAATTTACTATGTTGAACTGTATTTGATTGTTTCTGAAGGAGCATCATTCTGAAATAGCATTCTAGCCAGTAATTATAATTAACTTACTTTCATTTTATCTGCAAATATTTCTTTCCTTTGAATTAACAGATTATCTACAATTTAATGTTGTCAACTAAAATTTTTAGAATTACTGGACAGTTTAATTTTCTTTTACACACAAATAGAAAATGAAAAACTAAAAAATAATGTATTAAAGAAAATGCATCTGTTTTTAACTTGGTTAATTGGAGCCAAAATTGTGACTTAAATTATAAATGATGCCACTTCATGCTAAGACTTATCCCAGTGAGATTGTTATCATAACAGTACATTAAAAGACCCCAGAAACAAGGGACTCAGTGCTGTAAAACCTCATCATAATTGGTTCTAATTAGCCGAGCTTTAAATAGAGTGAAACAAATGTAGATGCCAAAATTAAACACAATGGTATAATGGAATCCATGACCCTACCTCTGTTGTAAAGAGGCCAATGATTTATTGAGCAGCTTTGGAGTGAGGAACCTCAGTGTATGTCAGTGTTTACAAGTTTCTTCTTGTATGTGTAATTTGTTTTGTTACTAAGTTTATAATTTATTATTCTACAGCAATGGAACATAATCTTGCTGCGGTATTTCAATCCAGTAGGTTCTCACATCTCAGGAAAGATAGGAGAATCCCCACAAGGTGTACCAAATAATCTAATGCCTTATGTGGCTCAAGTAGCTGTGGGGAAGCGCAAAGAGTTGACAGTTTATGGGGACGATTATGCCACACCTGATGGGACAGGTATGACACGCATAATGGAACAGTTATGATTGTTGTCGCCGTGGGCTTAACACGATTTTATAGCACATAATAGGCTATTTGCTGACCTGTGGGAAGTTACTGGCAAGCTTTCTCACTTACCTACATAGGCTGAGCCAGACACTTGAACCCATGCAGACAAAGGTGAACTGGCAGTGATTGGTAAAGGCTGGTGCTTTAGAACACTTAGCCACCCATTATGTTAGACTTGCAACAAAGAAAGAACAGTTAATATAGCTAAAATGGTATGGTATTTAGGTGTTATTTAGGCCTTGTAACAGTTAATATAGCTAAAATGGTATGGTATTTAGGTGTTATTTAGGAATTGTAACTTTGTAGAGTACTGCCTGTTAATCTTGACTTCTTCTGAGAGAATGTTGTTGACATTTGTATGTTGGGGTGGTGGTGAAAAAAAATCAGATTTTGCATACAGGTAAAATTCATCTGTAAAGGGTGACCTGTTGTGAGTGAGTAAGCTTTATGCTTTGAGAAAATAAACAATCAAAATTTTGATTACATGAAGGTAAAATAAGTTTGAAATACACTTAGATATTGACATTTGTGTTAACTTAGTTTTATGCAATCCATAATGCATTAAGTGCTGTATGTTGTTATGTATAGGCTCATACAAAAATAACAAGAGAAAAGAGTGAAGCCAACAAGCTTTGTAAATTTTAACTAAATAATTTATTTCCCTAGAAAACAATGTAAAAATAGGAAATAGGACTTAAGGTTTGTGAATATAATCCAAAAATTAATCCTAAGATTGAAAAATGTAAGTCCTATCACTAAACAGTTCTAATTGAATCCGGGTTCAAATCTCAATGAAATTCCAGTATGGAAGTGATGATGTCAGATGATGTCTGTACTGATAGTAACAGATCCTCGAATGAATCACAGTTTATAACGTTTCTGTATAGAATTCCAGAATAAATCTCCACTGAATTTCTTTGTCCCAGAATTTTTTTTAAAAAAGTACACTTGTTTAGTTTTCTAGAGAATAAATTATTAAATTCCAAAAAATAGAAAAACTTCAGAACAAGCCAGCATCAACAATATAAAACACCTTGTACCCTCAAGGTGTCAAGAATATGACTGACTGGAAAGCTCCGAGAATAAGTATTAAACCCAACTAAAACATCATTTCATTCCCACGTGATGGGTCACTTGGTCTCTTAACATTGAACAGCACAATAAAAAAAATGCCATTTATCACATATGCAAGAATAGCCCTATCTAAGAATCAAATTCTCACACTGAAATAAATTTAAAAATAAAACATTGTTTATTCAGACTAACACATAGGCCAAAATGACCTTGGCAATAGCCAATCGTTTTCGCGTAGTGTTTACAAAATCTATGAACCAAAGTGAGCTAAAAATAATGCTAATGCAATATCTTTTACGTTCTATACAAACTGAATTTAGTGGAAAAAATATCGAATCCTGTGAAAATAATCGTTACAATAAAATGTAATGAAACAAAATTAAAATAAAAAAGAATTTTAAAACTAACACACAAGCAATTTAATTACATATATGTAACAATGTATATATGAAAAATCCATGAATTTGAGTACAAGTCAGCTGTTAGAAAATTCAGGTATCGGTGACATTTCATTAGAAAACACATTAAGAAATGGTAGTCCTCATTTGATTTATATCCCATTGTCAGCAAATATGTGTCACTATACAGTTCACTATGATATTCATTGTTGCCAGTAGTAGTATGTGGCTGTATAGTTGTTGTTTACATGCTACATGTACTTAAATTTACCTAGATTTTGGTCAGCCTGAGACAACAAATGTAATGTCTTGCTGAGGCTGCCAAGGGGATGAGGCTATTCATAGGGGAATGAAAACCTTTCAAGAGAAAAATTTTCGCAGACATTTTTGTAAGATGCCCTACATTCCACTTCATTAACGACCAAATATTTAGTTTCAGTTCAATTTGTGTTTTATACAGATTTTGGTAGCCGTCATAAGCGTAAATAAAGTTACCTTATTTTTCTCAAGTAAAGGAAATTTACAAGGTACAATAAACATGTTCGATCACCGATCACTTTGGAAAATGCAGCCATAGACCAGATTCCATTGTTTTTATTCAAGTTTTGTTGCTGACTTCCTGTTGCATTGTTTTTTATGAAGATTACAGTAACAATAGTAGACCATGGGACTGGGATTTGGCATTTTCATTGACATGGCAGCTTGTTGACATAAGTGATGTTGATTTAAGTGAGTAGGACTGGTATTTTTTGTTTTTCCAGCAAGGAAAGGATTTCAGCTATTAAACTCCAGTTTGCATCAGTGGATTGCAATAAGGTTTTGTCTCTTAGTTTATCAGAATACATGGTCAAACCAGGACACTGAAAATGAGGAATTTGTTTAGTTGCAGATATGCCATTCATTTTAATTCACAGTTCAAAATATTAACAAACATTTACCAAGTTTAAGGATATAATAAAAACTGAATAAAATTTATCCATGTTTTGCAGTTTAAGGTCACTTATTTTTCACAGACAAGTGATAATTCAAGAAGTTGTATGATGTTGAATTATGGAAATTTAATATTTGCTGGCTTTCATTTCTGGTCTCATATAACTTTTCCTTGGTTATTGTCTTTTTCAAAATTTTCATGTGATGAGATTTTTTTCAGGTGTTCGTGACTATATTCATGTAGTTGATCTTGCACTTGGTCATTTAGCAGCTCTGAAGAAACTGGATGAGAAATGTGGTTGTAAAGTAAGTATTTCTGTAAGAAAAAAAAGTAAGAAAAAAATTTCAGTGCCTGTTTAAAATTTAATGTATGTTTCGGTCAGAAAATGCTCTGAAGTGAAATCTGCCTAAAAGGACACCACTTCACCAAGAACACTTCTCTGAAGTGAAATCTGCCTAAAAGGACACCACTTCACCAAGAACACTTCTCTGAAGTGAAATCTGCCTAAAAGGACACCACTTCACCAAGAACACTTCTCTGAAGTGAAATCTGCCTAAAAGGACACCACTTCACCAAGAATACTTCTGGGAATGCCCTGCAAGAATCCCAATTTTATCTGTTCATTAAGAATGCTTGTTTAACTTGGAGAGAGGATACTTATTTTTAAAAATATATATCTATGTTAACTGTATATAAAGGACACAAGTCTTATTGGACAGAGTTCACTTTATTTCTTCTTTAAATATGTTACCCAGTCATAAACCTTAAGAGAATTACTACTACCTCACAAATCCAGCCCACCTAGATAACACTTTTAGCTAAAAGAAGCTAAAAGTTGATACTTAACTTGTGCCAAGCAGCACGCTTTCATCAAGAGGGACCTTGAAAATTTCTCAACCAAGTTTCTGGAAGTTCTATACTTAGAAGTTCAAGGAGTCCTCACTTCAAAGGGAAGTATACTCCATCTGTTTCCAACTTTTCTTTTTTCTTATGATGACAAAGTTCTGCCTTTACGATGATCATTTTGCTGTCCTTTAATAGCATTATGTATTTGCACAGATAGCCGATGTGAGTTCACAATAGTTCTGACTATAGTTTTAATTTATTTGTACATTCAAGTCCGTAGTGGACCATAGAAAATTCTTAACACATATAATTTCCAATATGACCGGATACATACAGGTAAGTTTTCTATACAAATGCAATTTTAGCATCTGGGCCCAAGCTTCACTGAATTTATCTGTACAGGCCATCCTTGAGACTTCCTACACATAGAATTATGAATTGATATTATATTGACACTTCGTTGCCTTCATTAAGCCAACTGCTAGCACAAATTCATAGTTGTATATGTGGCACTTGATTGATTTTACCTGTATAGAACATCATTGGGCATTTTTCCATTGATAAAATGGTCTCATAATGGATAGTGTAGTACCTTCTTCGTAAGTATCAATAATGGTACTTCAGCTGCCTCTTTATTTGCAGGTGTTTGTGTGTAATATAGAAACTTGTTTATATTACTGTATAGCATCCACTCTGGTTGTATAAGTACAGGTAAGTTTTCTATACATGGTTTACTCAGTAGCATCCAGTTCATGCATATTACTATAAGTGATGCTTGAATGAGTTTTTTTCATAGGCAATCAGCAATTGGCCTTCCTATGGGTAAGCTGTTGTTAGAATTCTTCATTTGCCTTCAGTTAGTACATGTATGTACTAGAAGTGATGCTCCATTGATTCTACCTCTAAAGGCAGTCAAAAATTCACAATTATTTGTGACTAGAATTGATTATTTAGCATCCGCATTCTACATATTAATACTGAGGCAATGATTCTCTTCCTGTACAGGTCAAGTGCACCCCTCTATAGGTATTTATCATAGCGGGTAACCCTGCACAGATTCTTACAAGTTCAAAAAGCAGGATGCTCACTACACTAAATGACTGGACTTGGCCATATAACTTGGATCGCAATGGGCTATGATCACAATCGATCATACAGTATCAACCACCAGAAAACAAACTTTTCCAGTTCCATGACTCACACTGAATTAGTCTAATGGCATAGTGCTGCTAGGCACCTCCTGTGGAAGACATACAGTTTTAGATAGACAGCCTCATAGATCAATTTTACCTGCATAGTACTCAAAACACTTAAGGCATACAATGTCCATCTTGGGGCCTCTTTTCCAAGAGATGTTTCTTCCTCTGCCTTTACCCAAGAGATGTTTCCTCTTCTGCCTTTACCCAGGAGATGTTTCTTCCTCTGCCTTTACCCAAGAGATGTTTCTTCCTCTGCCTTTACCCAGGAGATGTTTCTTCCTCTGCCTTTACCCAAGAGATGTTTCTTCCTCTGCCTTTACCCAAGAGATGTTTCTTCCTCTGCCTTTACCCAAGAGACTCTACTAATTGACATGTTAGAAGTAATGGGATCTGACTTGTCCGTGCACTGGGCCACCATCATCAACATTATTCTCCGGGTACTTTCAGGTAGCTCAGGAGATGTTGACTTCACTACCTTCATCTATCAACGACAATACTGACATTCAGGTTCCCTTGTCATTATTAGATCCTGTGTGGAAGAGTGAACTCTGCAAGTTTCCTACCCAATCCTATCAAACTTCTGTCTTCTTTTCTACATATCACCTGCTGGGTCTACAGTTCTGACATCAGGTGAAAATTATCTAAGAAAGATTCTACTTGCAGTTGCTTCCACATTAGGAATCTTTATAGGTCATCACCATAAGACTCATCATTCCTATACACCTTGCCACCACAGGGTTCAACTTTATATTAGCTAGCAGAAAGATCTAAAAGTATCCTCTTGCAAAGCAGCTGCATTACCAGTTACTTGGATCAAACATCATGTAACCCGTCCCAACATAAATCAGATGATGTTCTCACAACACAAATGATCTACTTCCATTTTGACTGGACTAGGCTATATACACGGGATCATAAGGTCCATGACCACAACGGTCATGGACCTTACGATCCCTTGTATGTAGCCTAGTCCAGTCAAAATGGAAGTAGATCATTTGTATGTGGGCGCTTAATTGATACTGTGATTTATCATGTGTATGTTGTACACACATGATAAATCACAGTATCAATTAAGCGCCCATGAGTTTAGATAATGGAAGGAGCAGGGTCATATTCATAGGATGGTCCACTTCACAAGAGACACAACATACTATAACTGTAATAGCAGCTATGAACTTACAACAGGTGGAAAAACAATGCAATGCTCTCTACCTCCACCTTACAGATCATTCATGACCCAATATACGCTCTCAACCTCCTTAATAATCAGATTGATGGAATTCACAACATGCCACTGCCCTTTCTAAGTGAAAAGGCAGGGATCTGCAAGGCAACCAGCAAGGTTGCAGGGATGTCCCTAGAACACATGCCAAAGGGAAAAAATCCTACAACTATGTGGAAGAGTCAGAGGGAGGCCAATCATTTTCACTAGCATTCCATGAGACCATCCATATCACAGTGACATACATACAGGCCTCCCTTCCCACCCCTATCACAGATCCCAGTAGAGAGCTGAATAGAAAAGATTTACCATGATGTCATGGAGACCCAACAAGTATCCTGGGGACTCAGTATCATGTTCAGTGCCCCTACTGAGCCTTTTGCCAGAGTTCTTCAGCTACAACACAGCACTCAGATGGTTCTCAACCTAAGCACATTCAGTCAACTATGTTATGCTCTTGGGTTTACAGTGGAATGCAACAACAGGTCCTGACACCATCCATTGTGGAGATTATGCAATCTCCTTGTCAACACAAACATCTCCGACCCCGTACCCTTTCAAGATTAGGTCAACCAAGTCTGGAATCAGTATTCAAGTAAAAAGAATGTGTCCTCCTGGAATGAAAATTCATCCAATGGTAGGTTCCATGCCTATTTGAAGGAATCCATCTGCTAGAGAATTCCTTTGCCGGCCGAGTTTTGTTCAATATGGTGGCAGACATTTTAGTTCTTGGTCACTTTATTGGGCTCCCATAACAATGATCACATGGTCCAAGTGGAGACCTAACCTGTGACCATTGGACCAACTCTCACAATCTGCAACAATACAAGGTTGCATCTTGAAGGTAGGGAAACCACTTTGGACTCCCGTGAGTAATACCTCTGGCAATTACGATCGATATGAATGCAAACACAGAGGGCTTGGGGAGCAAGTCTCCTACCATTTCAGACTACCAAGATCATTATTTATGTATATCAACATCATTGACATGGAAACCATTTTGAAAGTTTTTCATTGGTGGCTGGAGGGTGGAATGCCAAAACCTCGGTCTTTGTCTCACCAGTCCTGGACACAAAAGGCCTGAGTTATCTGTTCCCATACTTTAGGTTTTAATGGCTGAATGTATACACTTCTCCAACACCTGATCCAGAAGGGGATAAGGGTGTCAGCAAATCTGAGTTTCTCCTCATACAGATTAATACACTTAAAAGGGAAATGTTGGAGCAACCTCATCAATCGTAACAGAATGGCCAGAATTGAGGTATTCCCTTATCTGAACTAAGAAACCACGATGGCAAGTGTTTCACCCCAAACCAGAGTTACAGAACTTATTTGTCAAGGTCTTACGAAATTTGTAAGAACAAATAATTTTTACAAGAAATGGTGGACTGATATGGCTATCAACCTTAGTGGCATATGAAGGCAATGGAATATAATCTCTGTGGAGTGCACAAAGCACTTTATACCAATGTAGGCATCCATACCTCAATAGCTAAGTTCCTATGACTCTTCGATAAGAAACAGTGGGCACCAATCACAATTAAACCCACTGTTCCATGATCACTGGCATGCTGTGCTATCATGGAAGAGAGGATATTGAACAAACCAAAGACCTATCTGATCCTCTATTCATTTGGATTCCACCTGGCCAATGACATTGAACTCTTGCCCCAGTGGAAGTTTTCATGGTATTAACCTGTTATAACAAGACACTATTTGAACTGCTCTCAAGAGCTTATTTAGATTAACTATCTTTTAAGTTCCTCACTACTTTGGCAGCCAGCATGCAAAATCAGCAATACATTTTTTATTGGTGGTCCCCTATTGCTTATGAAGCCATCTGCTTTCATTATGAGGAACAGGCTTCCATTCATGAGGAATTAAGATATTGGTAATAATTCCATCAACAGGACCCAGTGCAATCTCTGAAGTTGGTTTCAGGAATATTGAGCTGTTGCATCGAGGAAGATCACACCTCATCTTACCATCAAAGAGGGAAGGATGATACGTTAACATTGACATTTTCATCTTGAATAAAGTGGGCTATCTGTCATGCATATCAGACTAAACCCACACCAATAAATTTGCTCCACATATTGGCTTATGATGTGAGGACGGTTAGCACATGCATTCATTGCATATGAGTGAAACTTCTATCATTATCCATTCTGTGGGATGGAGATCGGAGTGCACTTCTCCAGTTTTTATCAGAGAGATCTCACCCTAAAAGGCTCAGATCGATCTGGAGGAACTTTTACCCGTGGCACAAAGGTTACCCTCCCAGATCATTCAACAGCTTCATACAGACGTGACTTCACAACTTCCACTGTATTTGTGGGAGGGAAAAGTTTTCTTTTTTTGCTGCTCCCCAACAGAGAGTCTTTTCCAGTCAGGGTATCTAGAAGCTGTCTCACATACCTTAGGGGACTGGAGATGGTCATTCTGGATGCATCTCCCTGTACCTCTTACCTATTCTCTAAGGTATTATGATTGGGTAACAAAAGAAACCAATTTTGTTCTACTAAAATATGTTTCTTTGAGAATACTTGCCCAATCATAATATATGTAACCTCCCAGCCTCCCGTCAGTTACAGCTACATAGTGTGCCTTACATTCCAGTAGTAACTGAGATATTCATGGGATTTGGCACCAATCCCAATATCAAGGGTAGATCACTCTGCCCAACCACCACCACGGTGGGCAGATATCTTAAATTCTTTTTTAGGGTAAAAGTGTTATCTGGGAGAGCTGGATTTGTGAGGTAGTAGTAGTTCTCCTAAAATATTTTAACTGCGTAAGTATTCTCGAAGAAACATATTTTACAGAAAAATATTTGTTTTTTAATAAACATCTGTATTAACTGTATATAATAGATACCTGTTTAATGTGGACAAATTATACTTTATTTAGATATAAAACTATATTAACTGTATATAAAGGACACATTTAAAAAGTGAATCAGCACACATGAAAAACTTCTTTACCACCTGTTCATATGTTTTCTGAAACTTAATTGCAAACTTGATTTAACTTCACTAAAGGTATCTTTAGAGCACGAAACCAAGATTGACAAGCTCATGGAATATTTCCAGGCACAAGAATGCAAGGACAAATGTATAGGGAAAAAATTCAGAGTGCATCAGAGTTTTGTCCTTACAAAAAGGACACCCGTCTGTAAAGTCAGATTTTTGTTGTATTCAGTTTGTATACTTTATAGACAGGTTTTACTGTACAAGATTATTTTACACATTTTTGAACTGTAAGTTGAGACACTGATCATAGTGAGTCACAAGGTCAGTGCACAACAAGTCTTGGATAAAATGTTGGTTTTAGGACCATGTGGAGCCAGTATCCTTCTGCACTCCCCTTGTTGCAAACTTTGCCAACAAATTTCAACTTGAGAACTTTGAAAAAAGCTTTGCACTGTAACTGTGTCTTACATGATCTGTTGAAAGAGAATAGTTCCTGATATTGACCTGTGTCTTAGTTATATTCAGTTGGTTGAAAAAAAAACAGTTCCTAAAATTGACCCGTGTCGTACAGGTGTATCACGATATGTTGAATGTGAACAGTTCCTGATACTGACATGTGTCGTAGTTATATAATGATCTGTTGCAAGATAACAGTTCCTGATGTTGAGTGTCGTGCAGGTGTATCATGATATATTGAATGAGAACAGTTCCTGATAGTGACCCGAATTATACAGGTGTATATGATATGTTGAATAAGAATAGTTCTGATATTGACCTGTGTTGTACAGGTGTATCATGTTGAATGAGAACAGTTCTGATATTGACCTGTGTCTTACAGTCAGTTACATTATGATCTGTTGAAAAAGAACAGTTCCTAATTTTGACCTGTGTCATACACGTGTATTATATGTTGAATGTGAACAGTTCCTGATATTTACCTGTGTCTTAGTTATATAATGATCTTTTGAAAGATAACAGTTCCTAATATTGACCTGTGTCATACATTTGTATCATATGTTGAATGAGAACAGTTCCTGATGCTGACCTGTGTCTTGACGGTCGGTCAGTTATATCATGATCTGTTGAAAGAGAACAGTTTCTCATATTGATCTGTGTCATACAGTTGTCTGTGTTGAAAGAGTACAGTTTCTCATATTGATCTGTGTCATACAGTTGTCTGTGTTGAAAGAGTACAGTTCATGACCTGTGTCTTACAGTTACATCATGACCTATTGAATCATAATATATGTATAATCCATGACTACATTACTGATTTTGATAAATTTACTTTCAGATTTACAACTTGGGCACAGGAAAGGGTTATTCAGTCCTTGACATGGTCAAAGCCTTCGAAAAGGCTTCAGGAAAGCCTGTAAGTAGAAAGATGGAACTCTATGCTTCACTGCTTATTCTAAACTTCATGTTATCATTCTTAGTGTGATTAAAAAATATTTTCTCGAAATTCAGGGAGGGGATATAGCTTTGATTGTACTTTGCATACATTAGTTACATTGATTGTTTATATTTTCATATGTCTTACATTATTTTTATAAGATAAGGCTGGTGTATTCTGGTTGGACATGTAATTTGTAATGTACTCAAGCAATGGAGCTGCAAGTTCTTTTTAACTCATTAACCCCCGGCACCTTGTTTATGCATCAGGATGTAGTAGCCTACTTCCGTGCTCTGTAGCGTCAAGGTCATGTATCATACACGAAAGTGGGTGGCATTATAGAAAGGTAGACAGATGCAACTCTACCATGATACCAGTTAATCTGGACATTCTGGTTGCACTACAAAATACAGAGGGAAAAACGTAATTTTTTGGACCCTATTTTTTTTTTTCACCAAAAATTCGCCGTGGTCGCATTTTAGACTGATGGGTCTGTTAAGCAAAAAAAAACAAACAAATAAAAAAGAACTCCAACTTTTACCCATCTGCTCATGCAAGAGCAAAATAGCCAATGAAAAATGATGTTTCTAACACAGCTAGGCATTATGTTAACAAGAAATCTCTTGGAAGTCAATGTATTAGGATGTATTCAGAAATAGCCCCCAAAATGTGTTTCCTACTTGCATGTCAAGTGAGAACAACAAAATCCTCCAGGGGTTAGTGAGTTAATGCACGCATTTTGATGATGTCACAAATTTGAATATTCCTTGCGTATTTAATCACTTGTGCATTGACATTGCACATAAATTACAAATTTAGCCAATCCTTGACAATTTGTAAAAAATTTCCAAAACCCTTGTAAGTGATTGTTCCATAAAAATAATGATCTTGTACATTTTGTTGAATGCATTTGTCTGGCAAATTTTAAAGCCATTTGCTTCATCCTTGAGCTCAAATTCTACCCTTATGTTCCAACAAAGGTTTGAATACCTAATCTGTTCATCTGGTATTTCTTAGGAATTTAACTTGTAGTGAGTTCGATAAAATAATTAAATGCTATTTGTGTAGCACTTTTGAAACAAATGGAGAGTCCCACACCTATTTGCATGCATCTTGGACTTAAGAACTCTCCCTGTGCAGTCAAATGGAGAGTCCCACACCTATTTGCATGCATCTCTAGGACTTAAGAACTCTCCCTATGCAGTCAAAGAAGAGTCCCACACCTATTTGCATGCATCTCTAGGACTTAAGAACTCTCCCTGTGCAGTCAAATGGAGATTCCCACACCTGTTTGCATGCATCTCTAGGACTTGAGAACTCTCCCTGTGCAATCAAATGGAGAGTCCCACATCTATTTGCATGCATCTCTAGGACTTAAGAACTCTCCCTGTGCAGTCAGAGAAGAGTCCCACACCTATTTGCATGCATCTCTAGGACTTAAGAACTCTCCCTATGCAGTCAAAGAAGAGTCCCACACCTATTTGCATGCATCTCTAGGACTTAAGAACTCTCCCTATGCAGTCAAAGAAGAAACTCTGCTGTATGATATGCACAAAAGTTGTAGCACATTATCATTGCCATCTCACTTAAAAATTCCATACTACTAACCCAAAGTAGGTCACTGTTGCAGCTTTCAGATACTGTATTCATCGAGTCTAACTGCAAGCTGAACAGACCCAAATATGCTTTTGCATAATGTGCAAGCAGATCTGGATCTATGCAGTTTGTTAGGAGTAATCAGGAGAACAAACAAAATAGACCCTGATCTGCCAGCACACTGTATGATGACAGATCAAGGTCTTTGTTTGCAGTAGGACTTGTACAATGAGTATATATAGAGCAAGTAAACACCAGGTATTTGGAGGTAATTGATTTGGAAACAGGTATACTCTGTACATTTCAGATCCCATACAAGAAAGCAGCACGGAGACCCGGAGATATTGCCTCGTGTTATGCCAATGCTTCTCTGGCAGAGAAGGAACTACATTGGAAAGCCGAAAGAGGTCTTGATCAGATGTGTAAGTTCATCATAGTTAATATTCTTTTCAACAACCTTTTCCTTGATTAAGGTTACAATTTGTGACTCTGGGATATGCAAGTATCTGCACTTGTCATGACTGTAACTGCTGTATGTGAGCACCTTTACCATTGAATGAACCTGAAATACGTTTTTGGTATCTGTTTTAGCAGTAAAAGCCAAATAATAAAGATATGAAGAAAAGGGGTTTCATTAACAGTTTCCTGTATATTGTAAAAGTTGGACTTTTGGGTAGTTCTGTTGATGAACTTTGATTCATAATGATCTTTGCTTGTTTTATTTTTGAAGGTGAGGACCTGTGGAGATGGCAGTCCATGAACCCAAATGGTTATTTATAATGTTGGCTTTCATCTAGGGAGAACAATAAATAAGTCAGGATCTCAGAAAATGTGGCTGAACAAAACATTACTATTGCCATTGTACATCAGGAGGCACATAGGAAGAAACAGATTGTTTATAATTTCTCAAATTAGATACCCTACTTATGCAAAAATCATTGTGATTCCATTGTAATCAGTTTTAGCTTTTCTGATTATTCTGAATTCATCAATATTTGGGGCCCTGGGTAGCTGAGTGGTCTAAGGCACTTGCTTTTGCAGATCACTCAGCTGTCTCACCTCTGCCAGTATGAGTTCAATTCTCGGCTTGATCAATGTGGGTATGAGTGAAAGCTTGTAAGTAGCTTCCCATGGGTTGGTGATTCTTACCAGGGTTTTCCCAGGTTCATCCTGCAACAGAATATACTGGCCGCCATGTATAGACTATAATATGCTAAATAATGGTGTTAAATGCCACAAAATGGAACCAGTCATTATGAATCATATAATAATAATCATATTAAATCTCAGTTTGATGAGGAAAACATGAGATGTTTAGTGAAAATGAGATCAGATATTACTGCTGTCTTTCTGTAAGATTTATAAAATGCGATTAATTTTTATTTTTTGAGCCATACCAAATAAATTCTGGAGAATCTTGAGTATAGTGTATACCCATTCATATGCAATGAGTTGGAGTTAAGCTTCTGTCTATAACATGATTAAAACATACATTTCATTGATTTTATCCAATAATTCAGAGAAAAAAATTGCAATAATAATTTGTAATATTTTTTAATTTTAAATGTTATGCTATTAATTTGTGTGACATCCTGACATATATATTACACTGATTTGATATCAAAATGTTTTTAAGAAATGTCAAGTCTGTGATATCATGTAAAACTCATGTGAAAGATTTTTTGTCATGTTATCAAGGTGGGTCCATTTATGGCATAAACCTCATGTTTTAACATGGTAAAAATGTACATTATTGCAATGTCAAATTCAACAGTTTATTTGATCTTTGAAGTAAGGTGAATGAGGTAATCTCATGGGGTACCAGTTTTTGTGGATTTTGTTGTTGCTACAGACCACAATTTAAAGACCCCATTAAACACAGATCCTGTATTATCCCCAGTCCATGATTTAATGTACAAACAAAAATATATTTCAGAATTGGTACCCATGAAAATAAATGAAATCACAGTTGTCAAAATTACATATATTATGAACATCTCCCTAAAACAGCAGAACACTGAGATCTTGAAAAATATGTTCTTGTATAAAACTAGTTTTCAGTATTGTTCCGTTTTGAAAACTGGAACAAACCCATACAGACTAAAAAAAAAAATGGAAATGGTCAAAACTTTTATGTCACGAAGACTTAATGCATGCATATATAAACAAGTAGAGTCACATTAAACTTGTAGAAATACTGGGGGAAATAATGTTTGTATGGTTTTGGGTGCTTTTAATTATATATTATATAGAATACAGTAATTGCAGACTGTTGCATTTTGCTATATGCACTCACTGTGATGGTTGAGCATCAACTAAGCCTAATATTATTTATAGGGTATATAGTTAATTTATTTCACCTTGACCCATTTTTCTTTAGATATACAATTTTATAAAGCTTCATGACCATATACAGTTTAAATAATGTCAATATTGAGGGTTACTGTTACAATGAAATGGGTCAAGTATGAACACTCCTCAAACCAGTAAAAAATAAATTATTTCTTGCATTGTAAACACTTTGCCATCACTTGTGTATATGCACCGATAGCTCATATAAAAAGACCTTCAGGAGATTTTTATTATTTTTAAATGTTGTTTGCATACTTAACTAATTTGCTAGTAGATATTATATTGATTATTGATTATATTGATTATTGCTTTATATTGATTATTGTATTATAATTCTTTAAGGATAAAGACTACGCAAAATTTGCTTTCTGCGCATTTAACTTTTTAATAGTCTGTTTAAATACCAGGTTAAAACTGACATAGCTGTAATTGCAATTTATTCCAGTAAAATTCTTCTTTTCAAATCCCTCTTGTTTTGCATAATTATCAGTCAGTTTTTAGTCAGTGACACCATTTGTTTTAGTAGATTCTGTTAAAACTATGATTCAGGAATCTAAAAGTCAGTTTCCCATTGACTTGTATATTTATTTATGTACATCATAAATCCTGCATTTATTCAAGACTTTTTTAAAGTTCTAATTGAGTCTTAAAAACTTCCTGCATAGATATTCTAAAGTCTTGACTTTTATATTAAAAACAAAACTCCAAGGATGTACTATTTTTGGGGCACTCACATACAAGTCAGATCCAACTGCAAACTGCATAAACGCAGATCTGTTGTCACATAATGTGCCAGCAGATCTGGATCTGTGCAGTTTGTTTAGGGTAGTCAGTAGAACAAATAATATACACCTTGCAGTTCAGGGTCCGTGTTTTTTGCATATATGGTATGTATGCAGTATTGAATGTAATGGGGGATTGGAAGGAAATCCTTTTCTAATGCAAATGAGCAACTTGGAGAAATAGATAAGAATTGCAAATTATGAAATTTCAAAGGTGATTTTTTTGTGTCAAGTTTAAGAATTTCTAATGAAAGTGTTTAAATTTATTACACAGAATTATTTTTATAAAATAATATTTGTATTGTTTGTTGGTGGATGATTCATATCTATGATCAAAATCCATTTTTCTCTTTTTTATGATCTCTGTACATATTTACTAAAGAAAGTTTTTTTTTCACCAACTTGTTCAGTGCTATCAACCGGTGGATTAACTCATAGGAATGAGTGGTATTGCCATATAAAGAAATCCAAAGATTGTAAATTTATATATTTGCATAGACACAAATACGTATGCTGTATTTGGTTTCACCTGCTTTTACATAGGAATATTAGGCATGAATTGTTTTGTTTTGTTTTGTTTTTTTTTTGTTTTTATTTAGGATTTTTCAAACCAAAGCAAGGAAATGATGTACTGGATAAAAACAAATCACCTTTAAACTTTAAGTACTTGCTGTGTCTGTACAAATTGTGTTAGCATGAATTTAATGCTTTGTTTTTGTGATTTGTTGATTTTATTTTACATGGCCAAAGGCTATAGGAGCTTATGGCATGGCCCTGCATCAGGCATGCATCATCTGTTTCTCAGCAGTTGCATGTTACTAGGATCTATTTTCCTGAAACAGGTTTTGATCAGGCTTGGTATGTGGCTAATCATTCAGATTTTGAATGAGTTCAGTTGGAGTTACATCTGTGCTTATTAATGAGGTGATCTTGCATCAGATTATTTTGAGTTTGTAAGTGGTCCAGAGTAACAGATTTTGGTCAAATTTAGTATATACCCTTGTATTATCAAGGTCTTGGATGATTATGATCCTAAGTGGAATCTTCACATATTTCGAGGCTGTCGGAGTATGTTGCTACCCTGGATGCTGTTTATGTACATATTTTGATCAAACTTGGCATACAAGCTTATATCATCAAGATCTTCATATATTATATATATGATCTCCAACCTACTCAAAATTACTATTAAAAAATTCCAGAGCATAAAATTTTCTTTCTTTTTGCACCTTGCTCTTTCAGTGTAGTACATTTCAGGTAAGACTAACTGTGATCATGTGACTGTCAGCTGGCTTACTTTTCAGCATGACACTTAAATTGTTAATTCAACAAACACATAACTATACAAAGCGTGATCAGTAATAATTTGGAAAGGATTAAAGACAATTAACATTACATGGATTCATTCAGTGGGTCAGTTTGACTTAAGATGTTCAGTTTTAAGTTTTTTTAAAAACAATTTCACAATGGATTATATTATGTGTGAAAAGTAATTTGGAAAGGATTAAAGATGTTATTGGATTATTGGTAGATTAGACTACTAAAGAGTTCAAGTGTCACAAAACCAGTCAGTTTAGTATCGGTGTTGAAACAGGAATTTCATTGGTTGGAATCAAGTTCATAGAGACATGAATATGCATCATCTTTCCTGTAAAGTCAATTTTAAGAACTTACCAGATTCGACACAGAAAACACCAATCATGAAAAGTTCTGGCAGGCAGGCAGCAACACCAGTTTACCCACAGGCAGGAAAGAATTAAACTTCATGGTGGACTCAGTAAAGTTGTAGTAACATTGCCACATTATGACACTGAAAGGACATCTTAAATTCTGAGAAAAATTCAGTTGGACTCCAAAGGAACAGTTGAGATCAACATTTATGATGACTGCCACAAATATAATCAAGGCAGTGACAACCAAAAAGGCTAAAAATGCTTGTGGTGCATGTATGGACAGCATGAAAGGCAACAAACAAATGAAAGGACTGATGTAATGAGATGTGCATATTTTAATATTTAAAAAATGTAAATTTGTTCAATAGTTGTCATTTTTTTCTGTTTGCATGCTAAAAAGTAGGTCAGTAAATTCTTTCAGTTTTGAAGTCAGAACTCTTGCCAAATTTTGGAAACTTCCTGATCTGTCCTGACCTGGGGGGTTTTTTTGTCACATGGTAGGATCTTGCACAAGTTCCCGCATTAACCGGCTGATCAACATCTAATAAGTCAAGTTTGTTACCACTTCAGGAATAGATTTTAGACTTAGTATACAAGTTTATATCATCAAGATTTTGGACGAATTAAATTATGAGCAACATCTATGCAGATTTTAATCTGGTGTTTGATGGCTGAGGTTGTTACGACTCCAGAGGGTTTAATTTGAACAGATTTTAACCAGTCGTGGTAAATAGGCTTGTATCAACTTCTCAGATATGTTGGATTATAAGCAACATTATACACATTTTTAAATTGACATGCATCAGATTTGTTGAGCTTGTAATTACCACCTCAGAGGTAGCATTTCTGATAAGATTTTGAACAGATTTGGTAAACAAGCTTATAGTTTCAGGATTTTGAGAAAAAAAAATAATTTATGAGTGATATATGTATATATTAATGAGGTGATCTGCAATTAGATAGATCAAGCTTGTTAGAACTCAGTAGGTTTATTTATTAATGGGTTTTTGATGAGGTTTAAAGGGTAAGCTATTATCACACATGTCTGGTGAGTGCCATCAGGTCTTGGGCCTTATCTTGGGTCATGTGTATACTTGGATGGTGTGAACATTTTTGGTGATATATATTTGAATAAAGGTCCTTACTGGAAATTATGACATTGCCTTTTTTTATAATAGCAAGACCTTAGTATACCAGATTTGTAGTTCGATAGTGTACTTGTATTACAAATCATTTATTATAATGATCATGTAAGTACATGTATATATGTATTGCAAAATGGTGCCAGGGTAAAAGAAAATTTTAATCTATAACATATCAGTATGGTACATCTATGTCAAGGCTGCATTTCAAAGAGATCTTGCATAGTAACATATCAGTATGGTATATCAATGCCAGGAATACATTTCAAAGGTTGATTTTACATAGTAACATATCAATATGGTATATTAATGCCAAGAATACATTTCAAGGGTAGATTTTACATAGTAACATATCAGTATGGTATATCAATGCCAGGAATACATTTCAAAGGTTGATTTTACATAGTAACATATCAATATGGTATATCTGTGCCAAGAATACATTTCAAAGGTAGATTTTACATAGTAACATATCAGTATGGTATATCAATGCCAAGAATACATTTCAAAGGTAGATTTTGCATGGTAACATATCAATATGGTATATCTGTGCCAAGAATAAATTTCAAGGTTGATTTTACATAGTAACATATCAATATGGTATATCAATGCCAAGAATACATTTCAAAGGTAGATTTTGCATGGTAACATATCAATATGGTATATCTGTGCCAAGAATAAATTTCAAGGTTGATTTTACATAGTAACATATCAATATGGTATATCAATGCCAAGAATACATTTCAAAGGTAGATTTTACATAGTAACATATCAATATGGTATATCAATGCCAAGAATACATTTCAAAGGTAGATTTTGCATGGTAACATATCAATATGGTATATCTGTGCCAAGAATAAATTTCAAGGTTGATTTTACATAGTAACATATCAATATGGTATATCAATGCCAAGAATACATTTCAAAGGTAGATTTTACATAGTAACATATCAATATGGTATATCAATGCCAAGAATACATTTCAAAGGTAGATTTTGCATGGTAACATATCAATATGGTATATCTGTGCCAAGAATAAATTTCAAAGGTAGATTTTACATAGTAACATATCAATACGGTAAATCTATGCCAAGAATACATTTCAAAGGTAGATTTTGCATGGTAACATATCAATATGGTATATCTGTGCCAAGAATACATTTCAAAGGTAGATTTTGCATGGTAACATTATCAATATGGTAAATCTATGCCAAGAATACATTTCAAAGGTAGATTTTACATAGTAACATATCAATATGGTATATCTGTGCCAAGAATACATTTCAAAGGTAGATTTTACATAGTAACATATCAATATGGTATATCTGTGCCAAGAATAAATTTCAAAGGTTGATTTTACATAGTAACATATCAGTATGGTATATCAATGCCAAGAATACATTTCAAAGGTAGATTTTGCATGGTAACATATCAATATGGTATATCTGTGCCAAGAATACATTTCAAAGGTAGATTTTGCATGGTAACATATCAATATGGTATATCTGTGCCAAGAATAAATTTCAAGGTTGATTTTACATAGTAACATATCAATATGGTATATCAATGCCAAGAATACATTTCAAAGGTAGATTTTGCATGGTAACATATCAATATGGTATATCTGTGCCAAGAATAAATTTCAAGGTTGATTTTACATAGTAACATATCAATATGGTATATCAATGCCAAGAATACATTTCAAAGGTAGATTTTACATAGTAACATATCAATATGGTATATCAATGCCAAGAATACATTTCAAAGGTAGATTTTGCATGGTAACATATCAATATGGTATATCTGTGCCAAGAATAAATTTCAAAGGTAGATTTTACATAGTAACATATCAATACGGTAAATCTATGCCAAGAATACATTTCAAAGGTAGATTTTGCATGGTAACATATCAATATGGTATATCTGTGCCAAGAATACATTTCAAAGGTAGATTTTGCATGGTAACATTATCAATATGGTAAATCTATGCCAAGAATACATTTCAAAGGTAGATTTTACCTAGGCTCAATCTAAACATGACTGATAATAAGGAAGTTGCTCTTTATCATGATTTGCATGGCTGGTTGTATCTGGTATTGAGGAAGTTACAAGTTACTCCTGACAAGGATTTGCTTGCTTGGTTGCAACTGCCATTGAGGAAGTTGCTTCTTATAATTTGATTGGCTAGTTGTAGCTGCCATTGAGGAAGTTGCTTCTTATTATGATTTGATTGGCTTGTAGTAGCTGCCATTGAGGAAGTTGCTTCTTATTATGATTTGATTGGCTAGTTGTAGTTGCCTTTGAGGAAGTTGCTTCTTATTATGATTTGATTGGCTAGTTGTAGTTGCCTTTGAGGAAGTTGCTTCTTATTATGATTTGATTGGCTAGTTGTAGCTGCCTTTGAGAAGACTGCTCCTTATTATGATTTACTTGGATGGTTAGAATGTGTGAAACATTGATTGACAGGTGAGGCTTCACACCTGATTGATCAATTATCCATGAATGAATCTAATGAATACAGATTATTTTACGAAGAACTTGCAGAAACATGATGCTTGGTAACTATGAAATTGATACAAATATAAATTCACAATGACCAGTGATCATGCCAATTTTTAATCTCATATCTACCCAAGAACTTCAAACTTCAAACTCCATAAAGGAAGGAGATTAGGTAGGTAGTAGGTATTTACTGTACTTTAATTATATATATATATATATATATATATATATATATATATATATATATATATATATATATATATATATATCTTGTTACGTGTAGGCTTGTACAAATGTAACAAAAGAAAAGAGTGAAATCAACAAGCTTTGTAAATTTTATCAAAATAATTTATTTCCCTAGAAAACAAGGTAAAAATATGAAATAGGACTTACAGTTTGTGAATATAGTCCAAAATTTAATCCTAGAACTGAAAAATATAAGTCCTATCACTAAACAGTTCTAATTGAATCCAGGTTCAAATCTCTATCAAGTTCCAGTATGGAAGGCAATGATGTCAGATGAGGTCGTTGTACAGAGAGCAATGGTTCCTCGTTGAATCACAATTTATAATGTTCCCGTTTAGAATTCCAGAATAAATTTCCACTGAATATCTTTGTCCCAGAAATTTTATAAAAAAGAGCACTTGTGTAGTTTTCTAGAGAATAAATTATTAAATTCCAAAAAATAGATGAACTTCAGAACAAGCTGGCATCAACAATAGAAACACCTTGAGCTCTGAGGTGTAGGAATACAACTGGATAGATATACTAGCAAATTACTGTTTTAAGTTGTGATTTTAAATCACATGGTGGCTCACATGACGGGCTACGTGATCACTAATTTGAACAGCGCAATAAAAAAATGCTATTTAACACGTAGGCAAGAATAGCCCTATCTAAAAATCAGATTCCCAACACTGGAAATAAAAAAAAAAAAAGAAAGGCTGTTTACAACTTGGCTAACACATGGGCTGAACATGACCTTGGTAATAGCCAGTCGTTTTTACTCGATGTTTACAAAAACTATGAACCAAGGTGAGCTACAAATAGTGCTTAAGTCATACTTTTGCGTTCTAATCAAGTCAACAGAAGACTGATATTTTTTTTTTTAAATATCAAATCCTGTGAAAATAATCATTACAATAAAATGTAATGAAACAAAAATAAAATAAAAAGAATTTAAAACAAACAAGCAATTTAATTACATATTCATAACTATATATATATATATATATATATATATATATATATATATATATAGATTGCATGATGGAGATTATTAATAGTCGCACTTTTACCAAGCTTTTTTGCTACAAAGCATGAATACCTTCACTAGCTATTTTTTTTCTTTGTAAATTTTAAGTAGGGGATCATACACAGCACTAGATATGGAATGTGTTATATAATGACCCTTTAAAAATACAAGTCATTCAAGCTTGAAAAATAGGTCAGTGACCTACATTGGTTAGACTAAGTTACTCTTCGAGATGCATTCTGATGGGAGTTTCACAAGTTATGAAGTCTCAGTTTCATTCAGTGGCATAATTTCCCTCAATAACCTCATTTTGTTTTCATACCTGTAATAGTAGTGAAAATAATGTATTCTGTGATATAATTTTTAAATCAGTCTCATTGATTTGGCTACAGTACATATTTAGTACCACGATCGCCACATTGTGTTTATTCTTGAGATTGCTGCAAGTATTTTTCAAGGAAAATATGGATTATGTCCGATTTTAAAGGTAAGATACCATGAACAGATGTATAATATTTCAGTGGGACATTCTGTTGTCAAAGACGATCTTTACATTATAAAACATATCAGTATTAGAATGGGGTTATATTTGTAAACAAATTTCACATGAGACGTGTCACCAACATGAATACATGAACATTAATGAGTAGACTCTCATAATTGTAAAAACAAACATATCAGATATGCAACTAGAATTCTTTATTTATAAAAGAACATTTAAACAATATCATGCAAGTTTTGTGTGTTTGATTTGGATTTTTAATGTAGCCTTAACAATTACTCAGTCATATCACTACATCTGCAGCATGGCAGTTTATAGTGATGTCTAGGACTGAGGCATCACACTGCAGACATGTAGCATGATGTCCCACCCAGTCACATTATCCTGACACCAGACCAACCAGTCCTAACACTAAGCCCTTAATGCTGAGTGCCAAACAAGGTAGCTGTTAGTACCATTTTTATAAGTCTTTGGTATGACTCTGCTGCAAGTTTTCTTTATTGGTAAGCAAGGATGAGATGTAACCTAGTTTACCTACCTAGACCACTTCCAACAGCATTTTACTTGCTGCACAAATACACAATTATGAAAATAAATACATTATTTTCTGGACATTATGTTCAAGAAAATTGGCTATTGTA
Source organism: Megalonaias nervosa (assembly GCA_016617855.1). Taxonomy (NCBI): domain Eukaryota; kingdom Metazoa; phylum Mollusca; class Bivalvia; order Unionida; family Unionidae; genus Megalonaias; species Megalonaias nervosa. The sequence goes on from JAECUM010002105.1 coordinate 60,756, forward strand.
ATTAGCACCCAGATTATAGAGAGTAAAACAGTAATTGGTGTCTGGATATTTTTACATTGATGACAAAATTTACAATAAGTAGATCTAATGGGCACCCATGAAGAATCAAATTCTGGCGACTTTTGGTATTCTTCATCTTTATTTTTTAGTGACCAATCAGATAAGCTTTGCATTTAAAGCCAGAAAGAGTTGTAATGAGAAACTTTATGTTCTGAATGGCATTTTTCACTTTATTAAATGTAAAAGCTATAATTTGATTGGTAAATTTGAAAGGTCAACAGAACACGGCCTTGTACTGGTGTCTCTCAGGTTGTTTAAAGTAGGGTGCTGATATTAATCTTGAAACTACAAAAAGTCATTCAGGCATGAAAACCATTTTTTGCTAGTAAAATATGTTTCTTCAGTAATACTTGACTGATCATAGTATTTAAGGAGAACTCTACCTTGCAGATCCAAGCCCTCCCAGGCTAAAACTTGTCAACTAAAAAGCTAAAAGCTATCTGCTCACCTCTGTGGCAGTTAATGATCTCCCCTTGATACAGGGACTGGCACCAAATCCAAACGCCAAGTAGTACACTCTCTTCAGAAAAGGCCTCACAATCCACAAATGAAAATGTTGGAAGTTTTCAACCTTATGAAAAGTTGGAGTGCTCTCTTTGAATTGAAGTATACTCAATCTATAAATTTCCAACTTTTCATTCTTTCTTCAACAAGTTTCTGGCTTGTCATTATCATCACTTTGCCATCCTCGTACACCTGAACACCCTTTTGGTATGTACCTGCATGGATCACTATTGTGTCCCCTCATGTAGTCCGAGTTTCCTCCGACCCTTCCAACCCCATTTTTGATATTTGGACATAAATGGGGTGGGAAGGGTCCGAAAAAACTCGGGCTACCCTCTTGCTGCTATGGCTGTATTGAAATATGTGCAGGTCTGGTGTGTGATATAAAAAAACTAGTATAATATTTCTGTATAATTTCCACTACAGTTGAAAATATACAGACAACTTTTCTATATCAATCTAGTCTTAGTATACACTTCATATTACATGTGACACTTAACTGATTTTGCCTGTATAGGCCATCTTTTGGCCTTTTCTACAGGTAACATTATCTTGTAATTTATATTATAGCATCTATATTGTAAGTATCTATAGTGACACTTCAGTATACTTTTGTCCATGCAGTGTGTGTAGTATAGAACTCTTATATTACTGTATATGTTTCCACCATGTTGAGATACGTACTGGTAAGTTTTCTTTACATTGTTAAGTCACAGCATCCACTTCTTAGTTACTAGAATTGACACTTTGGTGATTTTCCTTGCATATTGGCGATCAATTGGCCTTTCCTAAAGGTAACTTTTATTAAAAAAATTGATGGCCAGCTTCCATTGATCAACACATCCCATATTCTGTCCTATCCCAACATCAATGCATTGGACTCTTAAGGCTCAATCTACCCATAGTGCCACAATGCACTCAGTTTGGTCCATGGCCAGTTGTACCTCAGTATCTGCTTAATATGGGTGCATACTGGGGTCATCAATCAATCAATTGGTAGTCTCTCGGGGGCCGAGGAAGACATGTTGTGCAGTCTCATCAACGATGGACACATATGTGGCTCCGGAGTCCAAATTCCGATGAACACAGGCGGTTGCAGGTGGGGCATGGGACACCGGTACTTGGGGGTGGCTGAGACGCAGCTTTGTGACATCTCTCACGGGCTGCAGCAAGACGCTGGCGGCGGTCAGCCTCAAAGGTGGAACTGGCTTTTCTGGTCAGGACTCGCCAGTGACTTCTGTCTGAGGCAGCGAGCTCGAGCTGATGCGGTTGAAGGTCTGCCCATTTGATGTGCATCTTGAGGTTGTCTTTGTACCTCTTGTGAGGGCGGCCTTGGTTTTGGTTGCCTTGGACTAGCTCGCCAAAGAACAGTTGCTTTGGGATTCTGTTTTGATCCATGCGGATGACATGGCCGGTCCAACGAAGCTGGACCTGGATCAGTTTGGCTTCAATGCTTGTTGTGTTTGCTTTATCAAGGACTTCCTGGTTGGGGATTCGGTCATGCCACTTGATCCTCATGATGGCTCTCAGGGAGCGCTGGTGGAATTGTAAACAGTCCTAAAGATCCATTACACCTTAAAGGCCAGGGTTCTTGAGAATCAATGTGAATAAAAGCACATGAGAAGGTAATCATTCCACCCCAGTTCTCTCCATGCCATTAGATATAGATCACTCAAGGTATATACCGAACCCAGTCTAGCTTTCAAATATGACTGAGGGGACTGCTTACATTGATCTACAGAGATATGGAAATACATCCAGTTGGTGGAGACATACTGAATAGTACCATGACAGTTCTATGCTACTCTGTGCCCAATTACTGCCTTTATGCCCAGTTCCTATTACAGACCTAGGGCAACCAACAGCTTCATTCTCACAAAGAACTGCCTCTCGGTTCAGAATAATTCACCATTGGGGTTTACTCAGTGCAACAGCAGACATCACTGTCATAGGTCACCAATAGTTGTCTTGATGGTGAGTGAAACTTTGCTCATTGGAATAAACAATGCATATGAGATCCCATCTTACTCCTGTTCTTCCATTGTGTCACCAGAGAAATATGACACCACTAATTGTGATAGGTGTTTATTCTTTGTTCAAATCCATAGTAAAATGATAACCACCAATCAGAACTGGCATATTCACTGCATGATACATGAGATTATTGGCATTCAAACTAGGAATTTTGTATCACAGTTATAGGGGTTTGGAATTCTATCACAAGGCTCTCAGATTACAGCAAGGGTTTGGAATTCTAACAAAAGGACATCAGGTTACAGCAAGGGTTTGGAATTCTATCACAAGGGTGTCAGGTTATGGTTCATCATGGACACTTTATTGTTCTATTAGGATCAAGATACTTTTGTCTCCATTTCACATTACTAAACTATGGCAGATGTTCTCAAAAGTATAGTGCCACTGAAGAGAAGTGTGGTTTAAAATGCAAGACAACATGTAAATCAAGCAGGGGCCATAACTCAGTCAAATTTTAGGGACAAAGGTGAAAGCTGAATGTAGGTCTTTGCGATGCCAAGTTCCCAACAAATCTGTTTTCAATCCACCAGATCCTTGAAAAGTTATTAAATGGAAGAAAGACAACAGAAAAAAGCGGCATGTTGTTGCTGTGGGTTTAACACCATTTTTCAGCAAACTATAGGCTATATATGGCAACCAGTATAACTTGCAGAGGATAAACCTGGGAAAACCCAGGAAAAAACCACCAACCTGCACGAAGTTCCTGGCAAGCTTTCTCATATACCCAAATTGGCCTAGCCTGAGATGGAACTCGTGCAGACAGAGGTGACCTGGCAGTAATCAGTAACAGGGAGCACTTTAGACCACTTGGCCACTATTGCATACGCCTCCTCCATAACTATCATGGGCACATCAAATAAGAAGCAGCTGGAACAAGAGCACATTTAAGACTGGTATCCCTTCCATTGGAAATTAGGTAACAAAACCATATTAAAGACTGGTATCCCTTCCATTGGAAGTTAGGTAACAAAACCATATTAAATACTGTTATCCCTTCCATTGGAAGTTAGGTACTTTGGAACAAAACCATATTAAATACTTGTATCCCTTCCATTAGAAGCTAGGAATATTGGTCACAATAAAGCTATGGAAACAAGACATACCACTCTGGTGGCCTAAATGGTTTGAGCATCTGCCTCAGACATACCAAAGACTTATAAAAATGGTACTAGCAGCTGCCTCACTTGGGCTCAGCATTAAGCGGTCAGTTAGGACTGGCTGGCCTGGAGTTATGATATGACTGGGTGAGACATGATGTCCCAGTGACAGACATCATAATAATAATAATGACTTTATTTAATGAGGGTAACACAATTAACTAAACTAATCTACCTTGATGCCCTCATACAAAGGAATTTATTTATTTTAGCTGCATCTCTGAAGCCACTGGATATATTGGGTTTGGAAGAAGGAAATAGAATGGGCATTTCAAATCTCAACTGGAATACTATTCCAGAAAAAAGTTCCAGAGTACTGGAAACTTTTTTGAATAATTCCTTATTTGGTTTGGGAATTTTATACCGTTTGGTAGACATGGATTGCAGGTGGGGGGTATTACCAGGTAGCCTATACTGAAATAGCGATTGTAAATATTCAGGAGTGTACTGTTATTGGTGTATATTAATTTGGCTTTTCTCAAATGGATTTGGTCTTTAATAGGTAATATGTTTAACTTACCAGTTAAATTTTCCTTGCTTTCTTTCTGGATTGATATTGGCCCAAATGCTCTTTTTTGAAAATGTGCCAGCTTTGCTATGTTTTTATCATTTGAATTACCCCCATACTGTATTACAGTCGTCTAAATGGGTTTGTATGCAACTGTTATAAAATAGTTTTCTGTGCCTTTTAGGGAGAATGTGTCTTATCCTACTGAGAACCATAAACTTGAATCGACTTTTTTACTGGTATGTTTTATATGTTCAGTCGATGAGAGGTTATTGTCTACCAAAACACCAAGTAGTCTGTCATGACAGACCATTTGCAAATTTTTATGCTTCCATGTCAGACATAGTTTACCACTATCAAGATTTGTTCTTTTTTTTGCTGTGTTGAGATAAGTAATATTTTAGGTTTACCAGTATTTACCACCATGCCACTGCATGTGCACCAGTTGTCCAGTTTGTTTAGGGCATCCTGTAAAGAAATTTCCAAGTTCATGCTTTGTGTTTTGGATATCTGACAATGTTGTGTCATCTGCATAGAGATCTGTAGATGATATTGAGTCCCTGAGTCGAAGTGCTAGGTCATTAATAAATAATATAAATAGTAGTGGACCTAGAATTGAGCCTTGTGGTACTCCATATCTAATTGTTCAAGGTTCATACAGAACATTATTTATATAAACATGTTGTGTTCTCTCACTTAAGTATAAAGTAAACAATCTAACTGTGCTTTCATCACATTGGTAAATTTTCAGTTTCTTCAAAAGGATTTCATGATCCACCATGTCAAAAGCTTTCCTGAAATCTACAAATACAGATCCTATTATTCTACCTTGGTCAAGTGCTTGAAGCCATTCATCAGTTAGTGAGATCAAGGCCGTCTCACATGAATGTTTCTGTCTAAAGCCTGATTGATTAGGGTGTAACAGCAAGTGTTTGGTTAAATATGACATGGACGTGTTTTTCAATCAATTTTGACAAGTTTGGTAGTATTGAGACTGGCCAGTAGTTATCAGCATCATCCTTAGAACCAGATTTGTGAATAGGAATTACTTTTGCAGTTTTCCATATTTTGGGGACAGATGGGATGCAATACTTAAATTGATTATGAATGTTATGCTATCTAAAATAGCAGAGGCAGAAGATTTAATGAGTCATGGACCAATCTGATCAAGTCCTGTAGCTTTCTTGGTATCAAGTTCACGGAGACATTTTTTAAAAGTTTTTGTATACTGAGGGGAAAGAGAAACACACCTCCTTAGAGACTTTGCTGCTGCATAACTTTTTCAGTTCATTAAAATTGTTTTCTATCACTGGTTCTTTTAACTTTGTGGTAATGTTGGTGAAAAAATCATTGAAAACATTTGTAATGTCAGTGTCATTAGTGACTATGGTGTCATTTACCATAAGTGAGTGAATTTTATTTGTCTGATCTTTGTGTGTTCCTCCAATGAGTTCATTGAAGACTTTCCAAATGGAGTTCATGTTGCCCTTTTTGTTTTCAAACAATAATTGATAATAAGTGTTTTTAGCTTTTTAATCATACTTATTTTATTTCTCCATACTTTACATTGTGCATGGTTTCCCATAGCCTTGAATTGGTCTCGTGTTTTCATAGCTTCTAGGATTTCAGTAGTAAGCAAATTAGGTTGAATTTCATTCATTCTTTAGTCGATGTACTTTCAGTGGTGCATGCTTAGAGACTACATCCATAGATAAGTCAGTCCACACCCTCTGAGCTTCATTTATGTCGTCAAAATTTTGGATTATATTCTATGAAACTTTATATAGGTCATCGAGAAATTGTTCTTCATTAAAGTTTTTGAACAATCAATAAGTGATAGTTTTGTGTGTATTTTTTCTTATTTCTCTTGCATTTAACCTCTCGTCAAAAAAGTAGGATAGTGGTCACCAAGACCAACATTTGATACATTAACACAAGCCACACTGTCTGGTAGGTTGGTATAAATATGATCAATAAGAGTGCTTCCGTTACCCATGTGGGCTCATTTACCAGCTGGACTAGACCTAATGATTCAATAAATTCCATCCAGTTGTTCCTTATTTGAGTATTGAGAAGGTCCTTATTTATATTGCCTAGTATATATGTTTCTTTCTCCTGTGCAAGAACATTTTCCACTTGTTTTAAAAAGTTATCACTCCAAATTGCTTTGGAGGAAGGTGGCCTATAAATGAAACCAACTAGAAATGATTTTGCATTATTTTGAGAAATTTCCACCCAGATCTCTCAATTTCATGTGACTCTAAGTCGCCTTTCTGCATTTACATCTTCCCTAATGTATACAACAAGACCTCCCCCTGCTGTCTCTCTGCCCCCGAGTAGTGGCTTATTGTAGCAATGACAGTGAAATAGATTATCATTGTGGTTAGCATTTAATTTGGTTTCATTGAGTCCTAAAACATACATTATTTTCCTTGGAAAACAACATTAACTTAATCTGGTCTATTTTTCCCACCAGACCTTGTACATTTAAGTGACCTATGTTAAAACCTTTTGTATTTAGTTTCATATCAATTATATGCATGTCATCATGCAATGAGGTACTCACAGAGATTGCCTCTATTAACTTTTATTATTCTGACATCCTATTTCCATATTTAAATGTTCATATATATTAGCATGTTCAAAGTCACATACAGACCCTGAAAATCCAGTGTCCATTGAATAGTTAGAGTCAAGAGTCTCACTAGGTACATTTAGATTTGTTATAAATGAAGCATTGGCATTCTCCTCTTTGCCAGCTTCCTAGTATGTATAATACTTTGATTGACAGAGTCTTTGTTTGTGTCCAAATTTATGGCATCTGAAGCACTCAATCTGTCTGCCACAATGGCATACTTGTGTCACATGCCCAGTTTCTCCAAAGTAGAGACAGTACTCTTCATTATAGTGCCTCAAAATGGGGGCATACATATTAATACTTCTCAGTAGTTGAGAGGTTCCTTTTCTACTTAAACGAATTTTGTCTCTGTGGTAGAGGCTTAGGTTGCCATCCTGGTTCTAAAGAAAGAAAGATGTGTATTGTGGAATGTTCTGTAGGCTGAAGTCTTCACATAGGTCAATTATCAGATCATTGATTTCTTTCACCCTGGTTTCCACGGAGGAGGTAGTCCTGATATCATTATTTTACATGTATCTGGGCTGCAATACCAAGCAGCATACAGTAAACTTTCAATATATGTTCTGATTTGATTTAGTGACCTTCCATCACTGGTATCATTTCCACCTACTAAAATAATAATTTGGTCGTATTTGGTTAGGTCAGTATTCATTATTCTGTCCATGATGTTGTTTTTTGCACCTCTAAGAGTCTGTACTCCTTGGTTTTATACTTTTCAATATTGAGGAGCCAATTATTAGAGTCCTATCTTTTCTGGCTTGTGATTTCATGTGTTGGGCTCTGGTTTGTATTTAAGACACATCTCCTGGAGGAAGGGGTGCTCAAATTGGTGTCTCAGTTGTGTGAGCTAATCGAGCTGATGCTGACACATTTGTCTGAGCACTGGAAAATACAGCTGCTGGTGCAGGCAAGACTTGTCTGAGCTGAGGACCATGGATGTACACTTATTGCTGTTGCAGGTGAAACACATGACTGAGAGGTGGGGAACTGTTGTTTGCAATGCAGGATTACTTTGGGTATCAGTTGTTACTTGCATGGTCATTTTACATTTTCTTCTGGCTGGTATTGGGATTGTCTGAGTATGAGCATCTGACATTGTTGCTATTTGGGAGTCTGTCTGAACTGCTGTTTCACATGAGGTTACTTGCTCATTAATCCTTCCCTGTGCTAACTTAATAGCATGTAACTGTTGTTTTAATTCTTCAATTTGGGCCTCCAAGTTCCTAATTGTTTTTTGATGTACACACATGGAGAAATCATTATGGTTTAAGCCATCACTGTAACGGTCTTCGTTGAGGGAGTGTGTAATTGCCTGACACTCTGGAGGGGTGTTAATTTTATTGCCTGACTCATCTAGGTCAAAGATTTTAGAAGCTGTTTCATGTTTGGTACTACATCTAGTTACTCGTGTAGATGTCAGCTAATAACTGCCTTTAACATGGGTATTCTCATCCTGTCTACCTTTACAGATAATGATCTAATCATGTGAAACAGTTCAGCCCCTGCATGTGTAGGACACATGTTTTATACAATGTAGCTGTCAGTGTTTTTCTCTTGTGTTCTGTAGATAGTACCATTTTGAACTCTTGAACTGCATGAAGTCATGCAAGGTTCTGAATCCAATATCTGTTTTACAAACTCATACTTTGGTGGATCTATATGCACAGTGACACTGTATTTATTATGTTTGACCCTCAGGAATTCTGGATAAATGTCAATCATATTGGACAATTCCAAATCATCATCTGTACCATTGTTTTCTTTTTCACTCTGTACATGGCTTTCCTGCATGGGATTATCTGTGTGACTCTGATCTTCAGGTATATCAGACATACTAAAGCCAGAGAATGATGCAGAAAAGGTTGAGCTAAGTGTGCTGAGTAAGGAACCTACAAGGCTGGTATTTATATATGTTTCCATGATATTTTCAGCTTGTTCAAAACAGTGACAGAAAGTATAATATGAAATCCTTATATATGACTAGCACATATCCATAAACTTTTGAAAAAGAAACTTGCATAATGTGTTTGAACTGGTATCATTTGAAGTTCAGATATGGTAGATGTAGGTCAATTTCAAATTAATCCACTTGGGTAGCCATCTTGGATAACCTAAAAACCTTTGTTTTGAACAGGTTTCCAAAATTCGTGTGAATAACTGAGAGCGTGCACATTAAATTTCACTTACACTAACTTAATATTGTCATAAATCCACAGTATTAATTAATGCAATAGGTATTAGCATATTTAACACCAGTTTTCACACCAAATTCATTGAATGTTGAGTGGAGCTGTGTTAGAATCGTCCATACATGGCAGCATCGCTCTAAACTGCCACTGCAGATATTGTAGCAATATGACTAAAATTGTTAGAGCTACATTAAAAATACCAAAACACTCAAAATCACCAGACATGTACATGAAACCCACGAAGGTTAAGAAGCTTCAACTTCTTCACTTGGGAATGATAAATCCATACAAGCATGCATTACTGTTGGGCTGGAGTCTGTGAATGACATCAGCATCACATGTTTTAATAACTCAATGTCTCATGACAACATCACTGTAAACTGATACAGCAAAACATGGGTTTAAATTGTTGTTAAATTTATTTAATGACTGTTTTGTTTAACATCAAAATCTGCACCAAGGATGCAATACATCTAGGCAACTAATCACTTATAAATTCATGATAATTATTTCACTTATTGGAAGTAAATTACGATGTGATGTAAATAATTTTCAACAAGGCAGTACATATGAAAATAAAAAAATTCAAATTTATGACCTTGACAATATTTACAAATATAGTGTCAAAAATATTAAACTTGACAAAAGTTACAAACTTTGATATATTTCAAATTTAAAAAAAAATCCTGCTCTCTGACAAACTTGCAGGTTTTAACTGAATAAACCTTTCTATATGAATTGTCAAATAAATGTAAATGCAGTTTAATCCAAATTTTATTCAGTTTATACAATGACATAATAAATGTCAAACATGAGCAAATCTAATGTTCAAAAGCATTACAGCTAGAATATTGTACAATTACAAAAGCTGTACATGTTTTGTTCTTTTATTTTCTTTAATCAATCCTTTCAAAATATCTTTTAAATGACATTTCAATACCACAGTACACACATATAAAGGAGTATCATATGAATGTTTACCAAGGTAATGTCACACAAAATATAGGACAATAAGCAACAAAACAATCCTTTGAAATTAGTGATAACTGGGCTCATAACCTGGCATGGAAATATGATTTCTGGAGCAGTAATAAAACAAACATTTTACAGAATGCTATGTCTCACCTGCATATTTCAAATACTCTGGCAAAGATGGTGATGTGTGAAAAGAAGGAAATTGTGACCATTTGCCAATAATCAGCAGTACCCTCCCCAATGAATATACCCCTCAACTTTCATGACTATGGGGAGCAGTACCTTCCCCAATGAATATACCCCTCAATTTTCTTGACTGTGAGGGGCAGTACCATCCACAATGAATATACCCCCCAATTTTCATGACTGAGGAACAGTACCCTCCACAATGAATATACCCCCCCCCAATTTTCATGACTGAGGAGCAGTACCCAACACAGTGAATACACCCCTAAATTTACATGACTGTATATGCAAGAATGTCTGAGACACTAAGCCAAATTCAAAACCGCAATGCTGACATCTATGCCAACAACAACAATGCTGTATGCAAAGTGTCACAAATGTCTAGCCTACACTTTGCAGACAGGACAAAAACAGCCATAGCAAAAAGCACATTAATATAAGGTACAATTCATTATAAACAAGGTCTCAAGTGTTACATGTAAAAATTCCTAATTGAAAACAATAATCTGCATTTAACGAGTTTTAGCATAAATATAGGGAATATACTGCATTTCATCAATGCTAAAAATAAGTCAAATCTTTGCACTTGGAGACTGAACATATAAATATCCACTTCAGGAAGCTATATTCAACTTACTGCAGTATTTTTTCTGAAACTGCCAATCATTTGCAAGCACAAGAATGTAACAGATTTAGATGATGCACTTAATTGTCATCTTTTGGTACATATGTAGTCCAAATCTGAATTGTCGGCGATATGAAGATAATGTATTTTCCATATTTATTCATCTGGGAAAATTCTGCTCAGGTCAAGTACTTTCTGAAGTTTTGTGACTCAGGGCAAGAGTTAGTGTTTTGATTGTGTTTGTCAGGCTTCCTATTTCATGCCAAGCTGACTCCGGCTGACTGCATATATCCCTGCAGGTATGTCTGGGCTTCCTGTTGCATGCCAGTATTAATCAAGGGCAGCAACTGCAAAAACAAGATTGTAACAAATCTTAGTTGATCAAAAGTATGAACTGCAACAAAAATGGAAACATACAAAGAAGCCATCAAAGAAAACAAAATCACATTACTGGTAACCTTGACCTTTAAACTAGACCCTGTCTTAGTGAGGGTCTGCATAAGGACTTCTGACATTTTCATGGCTCTTGCCAGATATTTTCCCACCAGATTATTATGGCTGCTGGATACTGATGAAATTTATTACATGCACATTAAAGGAAGGAATTGATAATTACTGACAGATTACATTAACTGATTACTGGATGTGCTGTTGCTTTAGTTTTTGTTTTAAGCTTTTATTTTTCACAATTTTCATCTCTAACACTTTTATTTTTAAAATTACATTTCTTTCTGCAAATTTGCAGTATAACCTAAGAGCAATATTTTATGCTTGTCTGATGGTTTAAAAAAATTATACAAAGTTATCTTAAGCAGCCACCTGTGAGAATGGGAGAAAAATAACCAACATAGGTGCTTATTTCTACAATAATTACAATAAGAGACCTTGAAAATGAGCCTGTTTCATGCAGGTTATTGTTTAAAGAAGGGGACCTTTAACACAGGTATGACAACTTTTCTTATTACAATGCACATAAAAGGATTTGAAAATACACAGTACACTGCTCAAGTCCAACAGTGTACTAGCTCACCAATTAAGGATTTTAAGGGTGAAAATGAATACTAATTTACTGCTTCCATCATTTTCATGGTGCTAATTGCAACCAGGACAACACATATGTTGCTTTAAAGTCCTCACTGAAATAACACACTGCTACACATCACATGGTGTGAAATGATGATGTAGGATTAACATTGCCAAAGAAAACAGTCCAACACACTGCTACACATCACATGGTGTGAAATGATGATGTAGGATTAACATCACCAAAGAAAACGGCCCAACACAACACTGCCAAAGAAAACAGCCCAACACACTGCTACACATCACATGATGTGAAATGATGATGTAGGATTAACATTGCCAAAGAAAACAGCCCGAGACAAACATTCATTTTTAAGATTTTGAGTGTCAGGTAAATAGAAGATGGACTTTCACACCTGCATTATTTAATGCTCTGGGACTAAAGGGTGTCTGAATAATTAAGATATTAAAAGAAGCACACTTATTATACTTAAAATTTTAGGTCTGAAAATTCTAAAGTGCTTTAACTGTTACAGGATGACAAATCTAACTCTTTCTTATAATTGAGAACAGAAGAAAAAAAACAGTGAAAGCAAAGACATGTAAATAAAATGTATGAAAAGAAAAAAGTAATCTTTACATGGTGGGGTAGAGTTGCATATCCCATAGCTGATAGCCCAATTTATTTTTTTGTGCAATGAGCACTATACACTACATGTGGATTCTTAGCATCCTCCTTCAGCCATGACTGTCAAGTGTTGAGTGCGTGTGATTTGGATTTTAGCGTAGCTTTAACAATTTTTCAGTCATATCGTTACGATGTCTGCAGTGTGGCAGTTTATAGTGATGTCTAGCACTGAGGCATCATGCCACAGACATGTAGCATGATGTCCCACCCAGTCACATTAGGCCGACCAGTCCTAACACTAACCTCTTAATGATGAGCGCCAAGCATGGCAGTTGTTAGTACCATTTTTATAAGTTTTTCATATGACTTGGCCCAGGTTCAAACCCGACACCTCCTGTATTCGAGGTGGATGCTCTGACCACTAGGCCACCAGAACAGTCTGCTGAATGCTGAAACCATCTCTGAAATTCTTCAGAGACAAAAAGCTTTTCAAGATGGACACCAAATTGGCTACACTAGATGCAAGATAAATGCCATAATTATTTCGGTTCAGCTAAATATCATAAGAAGTCCTTGGTGAAAAATCTGTCAACAAGAGCCCAGTGGTTAGAGCGTCCACCTCGAATGCAGGAGGTCATGGGTTCTATCCCTGACCGAGTCATATCAAAGGCTTATAAAAATGGTACTAACAGCTGCCTCGCTTGGTGCTCAGCATTAAGAGGTTAGTGTTAGGAATGGTCAGCCTGGTGTAAGGATAATGTGACTAGGTGGGACATCATACTACATGCATGCGGCATGATGCCCCAGTGCTAGACATCACTATAAACTGCCACACTGCAGACATCATGGCAATATGACTGAAAAATTGTTAAAGCTACATTAAAATCCAAATCACACACACACACACACATACACACACAGTCAACAAGATGACCTATTCACGGGGTTTAGTTGTTGTTGCTCTTTTGGGTTTAATGCCATTTCTCAGCACAAGACAGGCTATACATGGTGGCCAGAATAACAGGTAGAGGAAGAATCAAAGAAAACCCCAGTAAGAACCACCAACCCATGGGAAGCAGGATGTTTACTGATAGTAAGATTTTCAAGACGGCCATCTTGGTTTCCACAATGGCTCTAACGTCAGATTAACTTTCATTTAGGAGTAACTAAATATCAAAAGAGTGGAAGGGTGGAGATAATGAAATTTTCAAGATGACAGCAATGGACCTCAGATCAGCATCATTTTCATACAGTACCAAATAATCACCATAAGAAGTCTTCTGTCAATAATACTGTCTATTCAGTAGTGATAAGATTTTGAAGATGACCACTATTGTAGCTATACAGACTGTCCAAGCAGAATCAACTTCATTAGGACCAACTAGACCTTGGGATGAATGTGTGTAGAATGTTCCTTGGCAATCATCAATGTATTTGAGAAGAAGCAGTGTTAATGTCCATATGGAGGTGACTGACATGTTTTGGCCATATAAGAGTTGCATTATTGGCAGAAAGAAAAGCTGAGAATATACAAATCCAAAAGCTGGCTGGATATAAGGGGTACTTATTCAAATGACTACAAATATACAACAATGAAGGCTTGTGACTTTTAACTACATGTACTACAAACCTTGCCAGGGTGTTGCGAGGCCAGTTTCTCTAGGTGCTTAACTAGTCTCATCTTAAGCTGGGGAACACTGTCTCCAACTGGGTCATGCTCCTTCTTGCCAGCAAATGCCAGCTGAGAATAAGCTGTCTGGTAACCTGGAAGGCAGATAATGAGGTTCTAATACAGATACTCATTTCACAGCAATTTGACAAAATTAAATAGTTTCAATGTTATAGAAGCCTTGAAAAGAAAAACATTACAATTATTCAACTAGTTTCATTAATTTTTATGTGAAAAGATTACAAATAAATAAGATTCAGGGCATCATCCAACAACACCATTAATGTATTAATGAATAAACTGGTGCTTAATTTCCATGGAATGATATAATATTGTGCTTCTGTCTAGTCTGCCAGCATGACATAGAACTGTATGTGTGAAAAAAAAAAAATATCAATGATGCAGTGACAAGTGACTACTGCGGTTATCAAAATCTTCCTGAAAACATGATAAAGCATACTAATTAAGAAAAGTTTTTTATAAAAAATAAATAAGGAAATAAATATACCCCTTTCACTGATGGTTACCACATGGGCAACCTATGTATCAAGCTTAATTAATCAGACCCAGTGATTTGGGAGAAGAGAGTGTTATGAAAAGTGGGACATGATCAGTATTACAATACCTACACCTGATCCCCAACCACAGCACTGGGATAATATATATGCAATATAACTTGAGCTAAAGATATTTTTATTCCAATGATTTAAGGAAACCAAGTTCGAAGTAAAATATATTTCTTCAGTAACACTTACCCATCGTAATATGTTGGAAGAACATTAACTAGCAAATCCAGCCCTCCAAAGTGAAACAAGACAAAAACCCCATCTCTTGAATTGTTTTGGCAATAAAAGTGCTAAAACATCATCTTACAGAAAACAATACCATACAAGAGTGGTCTCCCCTTGAAGAGGGACTGGTGCCAATAGTCTGGTTCCCTGCTTCATGTGCTCCTTGCATTGCACTCTGCTATACAAAGTCAGGGGAACGCCGACGCCATATTGTTACGTGATCAAAACAAATGGTCTTATATGGAGTGAACTAGATAATCTAACTGCGGCACATTTATTTCTCTAATATTTTGTTTGTTAGTGACACAATGTGAACTTTACTTATACTTTCAATTTGAACTAAAGCAGTCATTATCTTGTGTTCATGCTTAACCACCAATTTGGTCATATAATTATTTTTACAAATATTTATACTAGCAGGTGAAGATGAAGGAAAAAGGTACACACAATGATATCATACATGCCAACCCCTGGCGAGGAAAAAGTGTAATCCAAGTGGACAAAAGAGTAATTTGAGCAGAAAAAGAGTAATTCACATATCTTTTAACAGCAATTACTGCTTCAAGTTTTCATATGTAGAACTTTGAGCTTTAAAAACCAACAGTCTCTCATACTGCATCTCAAAATACTTTGTACCAGCTGAGACAATGAATGTTTTGTACACCAGTAGAGCACTAAGTGCTAGGTTACAGAGACTGGATCTGAATTCAGTTTAATTTTGTTAACAATACTGAACAATCTCTCACAGTCAGCATTATAATGGTAAAGAACCAATATTCCTTTCATAACCTGACAAAGAACAGGAAATTTATATCTTCCAGTTATTGGGTCTTTTAACTGGGAAATAAGGTGCCATTGCACATCAACCCTGTCCATATGAAGTACGTTGTCAGGTAGAATGCCAGCGTGATAGTTCAGGAGTTCTCCTTCTAATTTGTCGGCAGCCTTTCCTGCAGCAAGGTGCATCATATGACAGGGACAACCTGATATGTACACTGACGAAGACATTATATAAAACACAAAATGCAACTCCTTTATGAATTCCAGTCATCACTGATGCATTATCAGCTGATACAGTTCTGCCAACTTATGTTTATTCAGAGCATTATTAAACAAATAAAAAATGTTTTCCCTAGTGGAATCTACTGTTAATTCTGGTAATGAAAGAAGAGCACTCTGACTTTGCTCTTTTCGTTGTCAAATTCTCCTACACAGACTGGGTACAATTTTTTGACATCATAATCACTGCTCCTGTCTGTTGCAATACTTAATGGACCAATTTTCATGGCTTCTGCAATTTTAAGTGAATTCTCTTCTGCTAAACACCTAACAATATTAGATGATTTTGTTCTTGCACATGCATATTTTCTAAAATTTTCGAATCAGGAAACATCCATTTGAACAAAGGGCCAACATAGTTTTCTACTGCTAGGGGTAGTCCGTGTTCTATTAAGAACTCGGTAAATAACGCCTCTGCATTTATAAAATTTGTGTCCACAATTTAGTTCTACTATAAAAAAGAAGTTACCTTAGTACTGGAGTTAGTAAAATGAGCTAATTCAAGGTTTCTTTGTTTTACCATCATAACCAATATTAAAATCCTTTCCACACAACCTGCAATGGGCGTGAAGCTGCCCTAGAATAGAACACTGTCTTGTGTAATTCATGTATTCATCTTTGAATCGGTTTTTATCTGTTTCTAATCCATCTGTGAAATTATCTGAAAAACATTTCTGCTCTAATACATGCATCGACTAGAATAAATCTGACTTGACTTTTAGTGCCAAATACCTACAGACTGGTTCTGTACCAGATATGAATTAGAACAAAGAATCTGCAAGCAAAGATTAAAAATTAGAATACCAATCTGATCTCTCCTAACTAAGCCATACAACTACTATAAATCAAAACCAAGGTCAAAAGTTTGAAAGCAGAAACCAGCATGTTTCTTGGAAATAGGGCAGCTGCTATAAATAGAACTTAATACTGTTAGAAAAGTGCATGCAAGTCTACGGACAAGTGTACTCTTATGTTGTAGTTACGCAGAAGACGTCTTTACTAGAATACGGTCTGTGGGATTAATGGGATGTTAATAAAAATGAGAAAACAAATTATTAATTTTTTTGGAATGGGGATATACCAAAAATGTGTAATCCAAATACATTTACACGTAAGGCGTAATTTAGTGGAAAAAAAAGCATAAAGTTCAGACTTTGCCAAATATTAGGATGAAGTGATATGTACAACGAGCTATTAATATCAATGTAAAATTGATCAAGGAATTTATTGCAACTAGAATATTTTAGATGACTTGGTGTAAAGTGTGTAATATTTGCAAAACAATCTTTACCCTCACCCCCTCATAAAAGAGGGGTGATCTTTTCATCTTAGTCTTTGGCTATATTTAGGCTGCCATGCATCACCTCATATCAATTTTGATGTAAAATTTGTCAAGGAATTGACTGGAGAAGGAATTTTTTAGGTGACGCTATGCAAAATGTGCAATATTAACAAAATATTGTGTGTACCCTTTTCCTTCATCTTCGCCTATTAGTATAAATATTTGAAAGTATTAGTAAAGTTCACATTGTGTCACTAACAAACAAAATATTAAAGAAATGAATGTGCCCCAGTTAGATTAATCAGATCTCTCCATACGAGGCCATTTGTTTTGATCACATGACAAAATGGCATTGACATTCACCTGACTCCGTATAGTGGAGTACAACATAGGGAGCATAAGAAGCAGGGAACCAGACTATGGTGCCAAATCCTTTCATTGTCATGCATGTTTCTGCTAATGGTATCATCAAAGAAACATATCAGACAACACCACTCCATGATGATTGCTCATTATGTTTAATGAGAATACTGGTCAATAATGGGTTTTCCAACCTGATACTGTGGGGAAGATGGATATGTACACAGAAAATAATAATATTAATCAATAAGAGATGAAAAATAACTACATGATCTGCATTTTTTGTCAAGATGCTCTCATCCTCCTCTTGCTGCTAGCTGATCCACCAAATTATGTCAGACTGACAAGCAATCAAAGATAAGGTACTTTTCAATTATTGAATATTTCCATGGCTCTTTCATTACTTTCCACGACAATTCCTCACCCACCCCCCACCCCCCAAGGATTTTCCGTGATCATAAGAACCCTGATTTTTCTTCTTTTCGGCCATATGATCTTAAACTTTGATCTTTGGACCCCAAATTAATGGGCCTTTTCCATACCTTACAAGCTGTCACAAACTTTGGTCAATGTGCATAGCCTAGAACTAGTTTTATTATTCAAAAATTATTTTTCTTCTTTTAGCCAAAGTGACCTTCATTACCCTTCAACCTTTCGATTCCAAAATCAATAAGCTTCAAATGGGTCCTTCAAAATGACATCAGCCTTATCAGATCTGCTATATTATAGATATTTATGTTAAACTCGATGGCTGTTGTTCTTATCAGATCTACTCCAGTTAAATATCAACTTTATGACTGTTGTCCTTATCAGATCTGCTCCAGTGTAGATATTTATGTTAAACTCGGCAGCTGTTAGACTTGTCAGATTTACTCCACTACAGATATTCGTTTTAGCTGTAAAGAACTGCTGTGTAATATATTTTAGGACAACGAAAAAACCCGCCTAAGACTGAAATATTATTTATCATGTGCAACATGACCAACCTGGTGTCTCATCCACCTCTATGAAGTGTTCATCATCAGGGATACTGTCATCTTCTGGCAACTCAAATAGACCAATCAGTGCCTGTAGTAACTTCGGCCTAAAAGAAAAGAGTACAGTGGTGATCATAGTAGGCATATCAGGACCATTGTCACATTCCATTTAGAACCAACAACACACCATAAAAAGTCTTCTAGTGAAACCCCTCTGACAATACAAACATCTGTTCAGATGGAGATGTGATAAGATTTTCACGATGACCACCATGGCAGATGTCAGATTGGCAACATTTTTGTTCAAGAACAACTAGATATCTTCAAGGTCATTTTATGAAAATTCCATGTCACTACAACCATCCGTTCTGGAAAAGCAGACAGATGCTTTTCAAGCCATGATGACCATTCTGGTTGCAAGATCAGCATGATTTTCATTTATGATGAACTAGACAGCAAAAGAAGTCTTTTTGTGAAAACCCAGTTCAATATGATCATCCACATTAGATGTCCAAGGGGCACCATCTTCATTTACAGGGTTCATAGAGAATTCTGAATGATAAATTCAAAGACTTTTCCCAAAACTTTCAAATACCACAGAGATTTCCAAGACTAACTAACATTTTGTAGATATGTTTTGTTTTATAAAAAAAATGATAAATGCAAAATGACGCTACAGTATTTTCGGATTGGTTTTGGTTGGAAAAATTAATTATTTATTTTTTTTGTTCAAAAACATTAAATTCCTTAATTTGATGTCCGAAAACAAATTGGGGAAGATAACTCTGCCCCCCCCCCCATCCCCGCTGTAACAAGGTTACTGTTAACTGATATGAAGTGCTGCCATGTAGTAAAACAAGTATTTTTTTTTCTAACACTTTGGGAAATTTTAATTAAATAAAGATAAAAGTTTAAAATTAGTCTGATATACACTTAAATACTGACAACTTACATTTGTGTAGTAAAATCCATCATGTGTTAGGTACTGTACATGTACATGAAAAATCCATGAATTTGATTATAGGTCACACGTTAGAAAATTCATGTATCAGTCACATCCTGTTAGAAAACACAAGTAATACATATACAAAATTATAGACCTCATTTGATTTATATTCCACTATCAACAAACATGTGCCACTAAATATTTCACTATAATATTCTTTGTCACCAGTAACATGTGGAAGTATACTTGCTGCTTACATGCTACATGTGCATGTACTTAAACTAGCCTAGACTTTGGTCTGCGTGAGAAAACTGTTCTCTTGCTGTGGCTACCAAGGTGATGAGGCTATTCAGATGGAAAGAAAAATGTGAACAAAATAAACATTTTCACAAACATCTTTTGAGATGCCCCTGATGGCTAGATATCAAGTTTCAAAAGACTGTTAATTGAATTTGCATTTTATGCCAATATTGGTAGTCATTGTAAGCACAAAATTACTTTTTTCCTGCAATAAGGAAACTTTCATGGCACAATAAATGTGTTCCAATCACTGTAGAAAATGCAACAATCGATCTCATTCCATTGCTTTTATTCAAGTTTGGCACTGACTTCCTTCGAGGAAGGTTGAATTGTTTTTATTGAAAATTGCAACCAGCTTGCTTTGATAGGAGTGCGTGTCTTATTGAAGAAGCTACGAAAGACCAACTTTGGAGGACCAAACAAATGCCCATTTATTATTGCGGTCACAATGAAACTGAGCAGTTCATCAAAAATTAAACCAGGAAAACTCAACTAAATCCAAATCAAACGACCTTGGACAATATTATCTGCGATTATGGAAAGAAATACAATTTTGGGGTTTATTTTAATTTCAGAGATTTCAAAAATCTCAAGGTGATCTGCCTGAGTTTCCCAAACTTTCAAGGCCTGGAAAATGCCACCTCATTTTTCCCAAACTTTCAAGGCCTGGAAAATGTCACCTCATTTTTCCCAAACTTTCAAGGCCTGGAAAATGCTATCCCATTTTTCCCAAATTTTCAAAGACCTACAAAGACTGTACAAACCCTGATTCAGAACCAGGTAGACACCATTTCAAGACTGAAAACCCTACAACAGTACACCTGTTCAGAAGGAGAAGTGATACAAAATTTTCAAAATGGCAGCCATACTGGATGTCAGATCAGCACCATTTTCACTGAAGGACCAACATCATGAGAAGTCTATTAGTGAAATTCCCATGGTGATATGACCATTATACAAGTGCAGAAATAACGAGAATTTCAACATGGCCACCATGGTGACCCTATTGGATGTCTGATTGGTACCATTTTCATTTTGGACAAAACAGACAACATAAGGAGTCTTCTGGTGAAAACACTATCTCAGCATGATTTTCCATTCAGGAGTAGTAGTAACAAGACTGAAAATGGCCATTGTGACTGCAATATTGGATGTCAGATTGGTACAATTTACAGTTTGGCCAAACTAGACATCACAAAATGCCTTTTAGTGAAAATACCATGCTGATATGACCATCATATAAGATCAGAGATAACAAAAATTTCAAGATGGCCACCATGTTGACTCTAATTTGGATGACAGGTCTTCTCCATGTTTATTTGGGACTGTCCAACTGCAACATCACAAATGTCTTTTGGTGAAAATCCCATGCTAATATGACTATCTCTTAAGGACAGTATAGGAAGACTTCTGGTGAAACCACTATCTCAATATAATTTTCCATTCTGGAGCAGTGATAACAAGACTCCATATTGGGTATCAGATCAGTAAAATTTAGAACAAACTAGACATCATAAAATGTCATTTAGTGAATATCCCATGTAGATATGACTATCTCTTATGGACAAGTAGTAATAAAAATATTTTCAAGATTCCCTCCATGGTGGCCATATTGGATGTCTGAAGACACCATTTTCATTTAGCACAAGCATGACCTTGGGATGTGTAAAGTTAAATGGCTATCCTCCTAGGAGAAGAATCAATAACAAGCTAAAATATGGAGAGCTGGATGACAGGGGACAGATGTTTGCTAGATGTCAGAGGGCAGGCCATCCCTTAGGCCCTTCTGGATTTTGACCAGTACAGCTAAAACTACATGCATCCATAAATGTTACAGAGGACATCATTTTTTTTTGGTACTGTTAATTACTATTATGCATTTTATATTTAGACACTAATTGATAACTTTAATGTATATATTTGCACAGTAAATAAGAAAAATGACTGATTTGCTGCACATTATAAATTTAGAAAAAATACAAATTTTAATGTTAATTTGAGAAATAACCTAGACTGGGTGTTATTTTTATTAGCAGTAATTCAAATAAATTAAACCCAACTTAAAATCTACCCCTTCACCCCCCATTGAAATAGTTATGAACAAAACAGATTTGCATCACCCTTTAAAAAATGTGCGCTGCAAAAGCAAACACTGTACATCATTCCTATACCTTTGAAACTCTGTACATCATTCCTATACCTTTGTAACATGGAAAAGTAAATTTGTTTTAGTAAATGTTTTCTTTTTTAAGAATATGTAGCTGATCACATTAACGTTAGGAAAAACCTTGATAATCTCTTGAATCCAGTCCTTCTTTTAAGACAAAGAAATTATCGTTCCCATCAATAGCTCTCATAGACAAAAAAGAAGGAATTCTTACCAATTATATCGCCTTACCAACACTAGGTTGCTACTCATCAACTGGCTGTTTGCTTGTTTAACCCAAGTGAAACAATAATGAGGAAGCTTGCATCTGCAAGGAGGCATGACAGGGTTTAATAGTAATGTGACTGGGTAAGTATCCTCGGAGCAACACAATTACAAAAAAAATGTACTTCTCTATCAAAAAACCAGGGATGACCCTGGGAAAAACCAATGACCCAGAGGAAGCTACTGGCAAGCTTCCCAACATATCCACATTGGCTGAGCTGAGACTGTGAGCAATCATCCACTTAGCCATCTTGGGCCACAAGAGCAGGTCTTAGGAGGTGGAAATGCATAAGCATCCAAACTATTTCAGCCAGGTGAAAAATTGCCAATGATGCCATGACTAGCATCAAGGACATCGTTACATTTTCAGCACCAGCTTTGAAGTTGCATGGAACACACAGTGATCAACCATATAAACTCCAGAGTTATCAACACTCAGAATGATGACAGTGTACATGTACAAATGTGTGCAGTATCAGCATGATGAAAAGGATATTGGTAGTAGGCTATGAGATAAAAGTCTTCAAATTTCCAGTTCCCTGATTTTGTCACTACAATGACTAGAGATCTCTTCAATTTTTATTGACTGTTGAAGGACACAAATAAAGGGGTTTTCATTCTCATACTCAGTGTCTAACACAGCCATAACCTTACAGTTTTGACTTGCAAACACAGTGGGCAGTCAGATGGAATTAAAATCAGTAAATTCCTTTGACTGCAGCTTTAAAACTGAACTCTGTCCTTTCTATGGTCAGACCAAAGTTAGGTTGTGAATTTAGATTTTCCCCGCACTTACTCTGGGAGCTGTCCTCGTATAGCAATGCTTCTATGTCTGTGTAAAATATACGAGGCATGAAAGTAGTGCTATTGTCGTAGCACTTTATTTCTCTACCCACAGGCTGTACTGGATGCCTGGCAACCAACAATGTATGTTGTGCCTTAATGGAAGGTGGGAAGTCTGGCCAGATGGTACTACGGGCTGGTCAGTTATACTAGTCCCCAAAAGGTTCCATATAAAACAGGAAAGTCAGTCTGTATGCAGCAATGCCCATCAATACCACTGATCTCCAAAAGCTGACTTGTGCTCACTGACCACCAGAAGGCTGAACTGGAAGGCTGGCAATAGGATGGTGGAGTGAGGCAACAATGGCTGGTAACAAGTGTCAGCTAAATAGTTTTATACTCCAGGGGACTGGACTTGCAGCTCCTGTAGGGGGACTAGCACCCACAGGACTGCCAAAATTTGGTTGAACAATCTCTGGACAAAATCCAAACCAGTATTTAAAGGCACAAGAAATGGAGGGGCAAAAATTTCACTAATGCTAGCAACTGCATTAGTGTCTGCTGAATCAATGTCCACAGTGCGACTCTAGCAATGCAATGGGATCAGCGTAGCCTAATGCATCTGGAACCACCAAATTCTCCATCTCTAGATGTCTTGATGTGATAGTAGCTAATGCAATCATCCTAAGACTTTTAGGAGGGGGAGGTGCTATGGAGCATGCCCACTATGGTTGCAAAACATGACATCATTGGGTTTAGGTTCAAGATCTTTAAATTGGTGACACTGGCATCGCTTTCCCATTTCTTGCCTTCCAATTTAACTGCAATACTAACAATCAAGTCACCTTCTGAGGAAGAACTACAAACACTGCACTGTGCTTTGTACATTTAGTACTACAAACACTGCACTGTGCTTTGAACATTTAGTGCAAAAAGGGCAAATTTTATTATCACTGCTGACTGCTGACCCAAATTTGTTTGCACTCTGTGTACCTCAATGTCACAGTTTCTGAAAAGACAATAAAAAAACAAAAACGGGAAATAACCCAAAAAATTTTCAGCAAATCAACAACAGCACTTATAATGAACACAAATGAAAAAAATTAAACTAGTATCAACAGTACACAAATACAACCAGTATATACAGAACATGCTACTTGGGACTTGCCAGGTCAGAAAACAATGAAAATATGTAAAACAATCAACAAAAATTAAAAAAAAAATGTTACCCAACCTTTGCTTAAATCTTCATTCATACTGTTTTGCCATACTTTTTGAAGGATGGGTAGATAAAAAGATGATGCTGCAGAATTCTGAGAGGATATATGGGACATTGTTTTATCATATTGAAGTTAAAGCTTAAACTAGTACACAACTGGTGGATGATAAGCCACAGAGCAAGTGGAAAAGGGAGGTAACAAGGAACAGTTTCTTCCCTTTGTCTATCTGAGAATGTTTTTTTCTGAAAAGGGACTAGATTCAAGCGGCAGTGGAGTTATTTTCCTAATGTTTATGTTATCAGGGAACATATTAGATGGAGAAATTTTATTGTCTTCATTACAAGCAAGTTTACACCAAGTTACATCCCCTTGCTCAACGAAGACATGCAATAAACATTCTTCCTTGTCCAGAACAACCCTTACCATAGTGCCTTGTAGACAGTCAACATTATAGGTACTTCAGTTAGGATTTTCAAAACCCCTGCAGCACAGATCTTTTTTTCTGTTGTTCCTGAAACTTTCTGTAGATC
Organism: Megalonaias nervosa; assembly: GCA_016617855.1. Lineage (NCBI taxonomy): Eukaryota > Metazoa > Mollusca > Bivalvia > Unionida > Unionidae > Megalonaias > Megalonaias nervosa. Next base: position 85,631 of record JAECUM010002105.1, read on the forward strand.
TTGCAGATAAAGCTTTTCCACCACCATTGCAAACATCCTAAAAGCAATATAAAAATCATATCAAATCATTATTTTATAAAATAATGTATTATGTAAAATTGCTGGGCATTTAAAGATTTGTTGACAGTCATGATCACAAGACAAACATAACTTCCACAATTTCTGTTGTGTATGGCTAATAAATAAAGGTTCCAAATATAGGAATCTACCTTGAACCCCTCTCTATTTATGCAGAGTATTATATCCAGTTTACTGATTGAGACAGTGCTGCAGTGGTTACACCCTTGCACTGGACACTGCATTACGTTGTTGCTTGTCTGGACCTAGTACATGGAAAGGCCACTTGGCACCCTTTTAAGGTTAGTTGTCTCCTCTTGGTTGTCCAGTTTTGTCTTTCCCAATGACCACCTCAGGCCAATGCCTTGATGTATGTAGATACTTAGTATAAGTTAACAGAAATTGTACAACTTAATGTTCCTTCTAGGATCTTTCAAAATATAGGCAGACTCCCCCTTTCCAAAGATGGGCCAGTTCTAAATTCAATGTGACAATTGTGACCCTCTTCCTTGAGAAATATAGGTCACAAAGAAGAACCTATTTCAAGTGATTGCAGCATCTTCAAAACAGACAAGCAAGAGGTCATTGTGTGACTTGTTTTTTCTAAGCAATCTTGTAGCTTGTATACCTGATCCAACACTGACAAAAATGTTTAATTATTGAAAATGTGCTCCTTTTTCATGTTCACGTCAAACATGAGTCTAATAGTGTGTGCAGGTAAGAAAGACAGGTAGAAAAGATTTATAAAGGAAAAATGAAATTTTTTTAAATAATTAAAACAAGAAACACTGGAAAACAAGAAAAACGTTTTTGAAAGAACTTTATACCAGCAATACAAATACAGAATAACAGTGCAATGACAAGCAAGATTCAGTCAGGACAGTAATTACCTGCTCAAAATCCTTTTTTTTTTTGGCTTCTGCCCATGCCGATTCCACACAATTGGGTGAAGTTAAGTGCCTGTCTAATGTACTTGTATTATAGTATGTGTATCCTACAGTAAAATTGCTTGTTTTTCTGTGTTTCATTTTGAACAGCATCCCCATTTCTAACCACAGCCATTTTCTGAACCAGTTATTGATTGGAACATATGCTCATACTTATGGTGAATGCTGACACTTGCTGCACTAAGTGCTATGTCTGAATGATTTTATTCCATTGCAAAAAGATGTACTCTTTCACTGTCTTTTCATGTAAAATAATCCAGCAAAGTTTTTTCTATATTCCAAGCGAACTCGCTTGTTACTCCTTTTTGAGCACATGTCACAGCAGTCATTGGGTGGCTACCCATATATTAAACTGTGCAAATATAAAATCTTTCCCTATTTTATTTCCATCTAGGTAATGAGCTTCTAAGCATAAAAAAACACAAAATCAGAATCTGAATCTTTAAAACTCGGGCTTAATAAAATAAAGTGGAGAATGTTAGAATGGAACTCCGTTTCAGATCTTGGTCTCTAAAAGGTCAAACTATTCATAGACACAAAATATACTGGAATAAAATCTGTTCACACTGTCCCAATCATACAGTGCATTCGACTTCAAGAAAAACATCTACTTCTGTTCGTAAAATATCAATGTATCTATAACCTTTTCATAGATACAAATATACCAGAATGAAAACTATTTCACTCTGTTCCAATTATACCCTGCATATAGAAAGAATAGCAATTATGTATAACAGGTCATGATTATTTTGGTACATGATTATTACCAGAAAGGGGGGGTGGGGGTGGGGGTGTTCTTACTGCAAGACTTCACTATGTGATATGAAAACAGAAATATCCCAAGGCAAAAAAGATTGCCTCTTACAACTTGCAGAAAGATACAAAGAGTTCATTCTAAATTCCCAAGCTTGCTGGGAGGCTGGATAGTGAGACTGGCCACTTTATTTTATTGTAGCCAATTGTCTTTATTTCAACATATATTTATGCATGTGTTCTGAAGATTATGGCATCCATCTGCATCCAAGCAAAGATTGTGATGTCCAACATGCATTGATATCTAACTTACACAAGATTTAACTTAAGATCTGAACAGAATTTTAATGTTGAGGATAACAACTACATTACAGCCATGATTGGAAAAGCAATACCCATGCTTTACTATGCTGTTACATGTGAGGCAAGACACCGGCTATTACAGGCTCAAATGTATTTTCCAAGCTTACCCTAACAATTTCTGGGTATACAGGTTTTATCTCTTAACATTAAGAGGATGAACTGGCAAAATGCATGACCCTATTTTTATGTAATAACAGCTGACAGAATACACTTACTTTTCCTGAATTCCATCTATAATCTCAACAAGGGAGGTTGCACTGTACTGCATGCAGTACAAACAGAAGAACACTAGCAGGCCTATAAAGAAAAGATTATCAATTGTCAATCCTGAACAGAAAAAAGAAAACAGTAAATTGTAAAATAATTTGCAGCATTTAATTTTTTTTCAAAGTAAGAAGAATGAATTCAATAAACCTAGAATGATGGTTGGTTAGTTTGTTCATCAATTTTATCACATTATTATTTACAATGATATGCAAAGGAAATGGGAGAAAAGTGTCTTCGCCAAGGACATGCTTAAAGCAGCCAACTCCAGCTGGGCCTGGGTATCTATCAAACCAAAGACCCTTGGATTATGTGTCAGATGCTATGAGCTACCATGGCTCCCAAACCTGGAATGAATACAATGATAATAGTGTGTGTGATTTGGATTTTTAACGTAGCTTTAACAATTTTGCAGTCATATCGCTACGATGTCTGCAGTGTGTCAGTTTATAGCGATGTCTAGCTAATGGGCATCAAGCCGCAGACATGTAGCATGATGTCCCACCCAGTCACATTATCCTGACACCAGGCCGACCAGTCCTAACACTAACCTCTTAATGCTGAGTGCCAAGTGAGGCAGCTGTCAGTACCATTTTTATAAGTCTTTGGTATGACTCAGCCGGAGATCGAACCCACAACCTCCTGCATCCAAAGCAGATAATCTAACCACTAGGCTACCGGAGCAGTGTCAATGATAACAGTAAAAATGCATACTACATTTTCATTTCCCATTCAATAACTCAGCTGAATTTTATTTTGCCAAAGTCTGAAGAAAAAAAAATGCTTAACACATTTTCATGAACTAAAAATCAGGATATATTTCTGAAAATCTGTAAAGTTATATAAGATAGTATTTACCTATGCTTGTATATTATTAGTATAAGATAGAACAGTGTGTGTGTGTGCGTGTTCATGTGTGTGTGTGTGTGTGTGCATGTGCATGTGTAGAGGTTTAACAGCCCAATACTGTCTATATGGTGTCGATCTAAAGGTGAGTTCTAACAACTCAAAGAGAGAACTGACTAACAAGAAAAAATTTAAAAGATAATATCCTCTAAATAAATGCAATTATTTAGCATAACAATATAAATATTATAAGGTAAAGATGTTAAAACTCTCTAATAGGATATAAAATAGAGAAAACATTTAAAATCTTTAATGTAAGGATAAATGTTTAAATTTAAATAAACTAAACTTTGTTTATTAGGTCACACAGTTCTACAAGATGTCTTTACTGGCAAAAATCTACTTACTTTTGATATATTTTGTAGTTTTAGAGCTTTGCAACCTCTGGAAAAGCAAAATGAAGATCTGCTTAATGTATTGACTCACGATCTCACTGAAAAGGAAGAATTACATGCATTGCATTATATGCATTGTGTTATTGTATTATATGTGGATGCACCCCATTTATCCAAATATCTGTCTGAAAAGCTATCTGCAACATAATATGCTGAAACATAGCAAACAAATTAAACACAAGTTAAATGGATTGGGGACAAGGCACTATTAGAATGGATTGGGACTATGCAGCAATTTTACATGGAAACTAAGTTTAAATGAACAGCCTCCATAAATGTAGTGTTGCTTCTAGGATTTACAAATAGAAGCCAACTCCCCCAAGGAAACTTTAAAAGAGGGTAAAACCCAAATATAAACTGACCAAATATTTTCCCTGACTTGCTGTCAAAAAAGCAGAATAAAATTCATCATTACTCAGTGCCCGTCTCTCTGATATTACACTATGTCTCTCAATTAGTTATCAACATGGCATTATCTATGTTACTTGCTCATATTTCAACAGTACAAGTCTGGTAATTTGTACATACTGTCTTGAATTTCCTTGTTATGCTTGATACATACATACATTACACATTACTCCTTTTTTTTTTCAACAGAAATGGTAATTTCTCTGCCCATTTTGCATGGAACACATGAATGTATTTCACTTTTTGGCACAGAATAACCCCATCCTCAGATCCATGTAGCTGATTTTGCAAAGAATAACTGCCATTCTCAGACCTTGATGCCTGATTTGGACTGCCATCCTCAAATCCAGACGCCTGATTTGGCAATCAAGTGCCATGCTCAGATCCAGATGTCTGATCTGGCAAAGAATAACTGCCATCTGCAGGCCTAGATGTCTGATTTGGCAAAGAATGACTGCCATCTTCAGATCCAGATGCCTTATTTAGCAAAGATTAACTGCCATCCTCAGACTTAGATGCTTGATTTTACAAAGAATGACTGACATCCTCAGATCCAGATGCCTGCTCTGGCAAAGAATAACTGCCATCCTCAGACCTAGATGCCTGATTTGTACTGTCATCCTCAGATAAAGATGCCTGATTTGGCAATTAAGTGCCATCCTCAGATCCAGATGCCTGATCTGGCAAAGAATAACTGCCATCCTCAGACCGAGATGTATGATTTGGCAAAGAATAACTGCCATCCTCAGACCTAGATGCCTGATTTGGCAATGAATAGTGCCATCCTCAGACCCAGATGCTTGATTTGGCAAACAATAACTTCCATCCTCAAAGGCTGAAATTTCTGAACTTTATATTGTTCTGTGTGATGTTTTACATAAAAATACACAAAATTCTTCAACATCTTTCTGCTTGCAGACTACAGGTTCAACAACCTATAACCCCTACATATTATAAATCACATTTCTGGTGACTGCTGGTTGCCCTTGACAATATGTACTGAGATGCTGCCAGGAATTTTCATAAAAGGGGAAGGTCCCCACACTCAGATCCTGAATCTAGAAAGGGGGTGGGGGAACAATGCCAAATGAGAGCTGATGAGTGACAACATTGTTATAAGGTATATGCATACCTAATTTAAGACGAGCATCTAATGACTTTTTATCACTTCTTTCACAACAAATATACAAGTATCTGCATATCCAATTTAGTTGGTGAACTGGTAAAAATATTCTTCACTGCTTATCACTCCACTTCTTCAAAACCTCTGGAAAGGTGAAATGGTCTATATTACCCCGCTGTATCTGAACAGTCATCAGTTTATTAACTGTTTCTGATGATAAGAATTGTTTTCTGAAGCAAATCCCCTCTCACAATCTGCTATTTATAATGGGAGAAAACACTGCACTTTTGCCTAATTTAAGCTAATTAGGGAACTGGTCTACATGATATTCGAACAATTTTCCACAACTTACTCAGGTTATCCCTAGGATATTTCTGTTGTGGGATCACATTTGTTGCAAGGCTATATTCAACCAAGGCTGCAGCTTTTAAAGAACATAGGTTAACCTGTGAAAACATATTAGTTAGCAAGTAAATTATCTTTCTTATATTCTTGACAGAGAACACATAAAACCCTTCCTTTTTATTTCTTTCTTTAACCAGAAGTAGGTAATCAAGCACCTGTCTTGGAGCTTTGGTTCCTTTTCTTCTCTTTTATTCATCCTCCAGTTCCATGTGTGGACAAGGTGTCGACTATTTCTGTGTCATCAGTTTGTGCAACATGCTCAGTTCGCATCGGAACATGATAGTTTTTGCTCTAGAGTATCAACTGTAGCAGTCAATCTCACCATAAAGAAATCGGTTTATCTTCCATTTCAAGGAAAAAACCTCAATGCTTGTTACACACAAGACAGTTGTTATAGCTGATCTCACCATAAAGAAATCGGTTTATCTTCCATTTCAAGGAAAAAACCTCAATGCTTGTTACACACAAGACAGTTGTTATAGCTGATCTCACCATAAAGAAATCGGTTTATCTTCCATTTCAAGGAAAAAACCTCAATGCTTGTTACACACAAGACAGTTGTTATAGTTGATCGATTTGCTACACCCCACTACAAGACAATTAAATCAGACAGTTTCTGCAAAGACTGCAATAGATCTCCATCATCCAGATGTTTGTATTCAAACACTAAATAAACCTTGGTATATTTTTACTGAGATCACTGGCAAAATGGACAAACAAGACTAAATTCTGACATCCATTCAATATTTGTCTTTAAAAAAAAAAAAATTCATTAAAAAAAATACAGGTGCGCATTGGGTACAACAAATTGCAGGAACCACAAATAATTTGTACGACCTTTCCCCCATTAGTTTTGAGTAGTTGCAAGACTAGTGGTTTTTGTTGCGAGAAACCCCGCAATCCTGTGGCTTGGCTGTATCTCTGTATGTATAAGATAAAGCTTCTGAACGATATATATACATTACATACGAGTTACATTATGTACTGGATCAAAGGAAATGTGGCAAATCTCAACTTTAGGATATTACCAGCAGATTAATTTTTGCCAAAATTATGAAAAACACAGAAAGCAACACTGGAGCACAAATATTTGTTGTAATTATGCAAAACAAACAAAACTCTAATTCACTTTTTATAATCCTGCAAGAATGCATATAGTGAATGTAAAAACTTAGGTGTGCACCAAATTTTATGCCACATGTTAACTGGCAGACTTCTGAAAAACACAATATGAATTCTTCTTCATCAAATCAGTAAGTGTAATGTAAGTTCCAATGATCAATAAAAAGAATTGTCCATGTTTACAACACTTCTTAATTCATTAATGAAAAAGCATATGCATATTTAGTAATAAGAATGAGAAAATTACAATCCTGCATCCAAATTATTTTTAAGTACAATGAATCTCATTCCACACCTGCATCAGAATTACACAGAATGAATACTTACTGTGGCATGTGTTCTATGATACTGTTAAGGAGATAAAATCCTTCATGGTCGTTAACTTTGGAGGCCACAAGTTTCTGAAAGATTCCTAGTAAACCTCTCTGTAAATACAGGAGAATATTACATGTCAGTTTTGCTACTATGTTTTCACTACAGGATAAGATTTCTTTGAGGGAATCACACATATAAACAAACAAATTAAAAAAATTAACATCTATTACACTATGTACAGTTCAACCTCTCAAACAACTACTGACAGGATAGATAAATCTGAATGGGGATAGGCAGGAAAAACGAACAGTTTGAATGTAGATGAAATGAAGAGATAACACTGGATTCTGCATGTATATGAGGTGTTTGTTTAAGAGAGGTAACTTATGTGATGCTGCGATATATATCACAATACCACTAATGTGAAAGAGCAGACATATTCTGAGCTCTAAATAATCCTTATGATTCATTTCTGGCCTGGAAATGGCATATCTTTTATGTGACATGTTAAAGGTTGACAAATTCTAAATTGATTTTGATTCAAATTTGATGCTCTTGCAGGAAATGACTTGAAAGGCAGAATTAATGAAAAGACAAGAGGCTCAAGTGGCATGATAGTACTCACATGAGTTACACAATTCAAGAGTTACCCATTTCACCAAAACAGGTTTACAAAATACTGTAAGAACTCAACCTGTATAAAAACTATTTCCAAAACTTTTTATCATGTTGATTAAACCTATTTTACTACCATCTAATACAATTCCTTCAGTGAAAATCTCAATACAGCCATCCATTCATGACAATTAGCAATAAAAAAGATTTTTGAAAGCAAATTTTTAAGTAAATTATGTTTCTCCAAGAATACTTAACCAATCACAATACATTAGGAATATTAGCCTGCTACCCTGGGAATCCAGCCCTACTAAAAGATGAAAATTGTCTTTTCCCCCATGTTCCAATAATAAAGGACAATAGCTCTTACCCATTAGCTCCATTTGGATTTGCCAGCTGTTGCTTGATTTTAGCTGAGCAAAATACTAACAAGGATGCTCACATCTGTGGGGTGGTTGAAAGGGTTTTTAAATAATGTGATTGGGTAAGTACTCCCAGAGTAATTTACTTAAAAATTTGCTCTCTCCTTCAAATATGTCCCCAATCACATTACATTTGGAGAATAATAGCAGGAGGGGATGCTGAGCATTGGACCTCTACCTCGAGTATCCTTCTGGAGAAGAATAACTAGATTCCCCATGTGAATGATAACCCGCTCTCCAAAATTACATAAGCAACACAGCCTGGGGTCACTTGATCTGTGACCCTTATCTACGGTTAAAAAGATAAAGATCAAAATTTTCTTACCTACAAAATTGCACTGGCGAATCCAGCAAAGCGAACAGACTGTGCTGATTAATTTAGATGGGTCTGGTGGCTGTCTGTGCTGCTGCCACAAGACCTACTGGAATCAAAGTTTGCCTCTACAACACTAAATCTCTGGGATGAAGGCCTGAGAAGGTTGACTCTGCATGCCAGCCTGCAGCTTTAACTATATCTCAGACTGAAATGTGTTCAAACACGAGGCTCGCAGAGATAGCTCTAAGCTTTTGAGCAGTAATCTTCATGAGGTGACTCTGATCTGATGAGAAGGAAGAGTATGCAATGGTTTGACGGGTGATACCATGTGTCTTACCTCAGTCCCAGCTCGCACCAGAAGGAAGAGACGTTTGCGTGTCCCACAACTTGTCTCTGTGCGTTTCAAGTAGTGCTTAAGAGTGCAAACAGGACCTTACATGGCTGCTGTCCTCAATCTGTCTATGGAAAAGAGTGAGCAAGTTAGGCCTGGCTGTGTCAAGAGAACCAATGAACCCTCCAATCTGAACGGAAGAGAGTTTGGGTTGATATAAAAGGCCTGTGGCTTGCTTACCCTTCATGTGAAAGCTAAAGCTACCAGGAAACATGACTTGTATGATAGTGACTTTAATGAAATGTGGGCTAGAGGTTCGAATAGATTTGAACTGAGCCATGTTAAAACCCAGGATTGGTTCCATTTGGAAACAGAGTCAGGGACATTGGTAGACTGAGTCCAAAAAGGGCTATAAGATCCAACAGGCCGATATCATACCCAAAATCATGTCTGCCATGATGCCAGTTTTTTTCCAATATCATTGGGGCGATAGCCTTTGAAAGCAACTGGGGTCAACTGTTTCTCCTCAAAGAGCCAGTGAAAAAAGTTGGTGAGTTGAGGGATTGAGGCAGGCAGAGAGATGATGTTCTTGGTATGGGACCAGTTGAAAACATGCCACTTTCCCTAATAGCCTTCAAAAAAGAGGGGCCTTCTTGCTCAAGATTTGGATTTTTGATGTACCTTTAACAATTTTTCAGTCATAT